>PVKS010009101.1:0-65377 GCA_004027875.1 Aplodontia rufa | reverse complement strand
TTACTCTACGTGGATTTTTCCAGACAGACTGTTACACTGCAACAATGGAACAGCACCTGAGTAGAAACTCAGGAAGTCAAACTCTTAATGGTTGAGATGTCTCAAGTATGTGGGACTATCGTCAACACATTTAAAGTACTGGTTCACAGCTGGGCTTTGGGAACCAGCAAACGGAACACAAACGTGTACCTGGCGCAACATCTCACATACACTACTCAATATTTTTCTGGGGAGTAAGTCTAAAGTTCTTACCAAGCTCTCAAACAGATTCAGTGGCTCGGAAAAAGTTAAGAAACCCTGGTTTTACCTGACTGTAACCACCATTCGGACCTCTGATAATGGTACTTGAGCTCCTCCTGCTCGATTGTCTTTTTAATCTCTTTAGGTTTCAGACAGCTTTTCCTCGCTGTGACCAACCACCTGACAAGAACAGTTGAGGAGGAAAAGTTTATTTGGGGGCTATCAGTTTCAGAGGTTTCAGTCCATAGATGGCGACTTCATTCCTCAGGGCCTGAGGTGAGGTAGGACATGGTGGTGGAAGAGAGTGGCAGAGGAAAGCAGCTGGGAACTTGGTACCAGGAAGGACAGAGAGAGAGACAGGGGTGGGGGAAGAGAGAGAGAGAGAGTGCACAAAGCTCATCAAGGAAAAAAATGTACACCCCAAAGGCATGTCCCCATGTATCTCCTCCAACCATAGCCTGCCTGCCTACAGTTACCACCCAGTTAATTCCTAATGCAATGATTAGGTTTAGGGTCTCACAATATAATCATTTCACCTTGGAACTTTCCTATTTTCTTACACATGAGTTTTTGGGGAACACTTGATATTAAAACCATAACACTTAACATGGTTTATATCTTACAAATAACAATTCCATGCTAAAAGGAGATAGTGTCAGAATTCCAACCCATCCTCACAACTAAGACCGATGTCCACCTCCTTTAGAACAGGCAGGATGAGACTTTGGATGCCTGATTAGGCAGGGTCAGTGTCCCTTGCTGGCCAGAAGCAGCCATAGAAGACGGATGTCACATCACCCTTCAGCAACCCTTAATGTTAAGGGATCAAAGTCCTGGGAGGGGATGAGACAGAGATTTAGTATGGAGATAGACATACTGAATCTTAAAGGAGACTCCTACAACCAGAGATGCAGAAAGCTCAGTTGTAAATCTTGAGTGACATGCCCTTGACCCATGCCCTAGTAAAATGAGGGAAATGTGCAAGCCAAGGGAAGACTAGCACACAATTGGGCAGCTCCACCCTGCTTCCACCACTAGTCCAGCCCCTAGTCTGGCACTCTATAAACACTAATATCTAGAACATATATATTCTGTCTCTCCCTCTAGAGGTGGCCCACATTCTCCCTTGGCCTTACCCCAAAGCCATCTCTCTTTTAAGACTGTATTCCTCACCTGCCTTGAATGTGTGTCTACTTTCCTACATCAGCCTCTGTCTATGCCTTTGCAGGGGCTGGGGACACTGGTTTCTAGATCAGGATAATCTTTCTCTTTCATGGTTTCATTCTTCCCTTTAGCTTCAAATCCACAGCTTGAAAGGTTCCAAAGATCCTTGTAAGGAAATACCCTTCTTTATTGATTCTTTCAACAAAGGAGGTGGACAATGATTACACCTGCTTCCTGGTGTGCCTGGGAGAACCAAATGGTTCAAGTCAAGTGCACACAGCTCCTGATGTAGCAGCCGACTTTCAGTCCCAAATAGTTGCTACCGATGCCCATAAACCACACACATTTTAAATGTGTATATAAAACAAAGTTGCCTAGAGACCAATATTCTAAAGCAGGAAACCAAAGAGGAAGAGAGAGCTCCAGCTGCCTGAACTTGACTGGAGCACAGCTGACATGGCCCTGCTGTGATTTTCTCAGTCAGGCACTGTGTTGGAGGCTGGGGTCATCCTAGGGACACAGCTTTATGCTCCTGGAAGCCATGCTAGATTCTGCTCAGATCTTTCAGCGCAAGTTTTTGGATAGAGTTGTCATGAGCCAAGAGTTCTACGGTTCTGTTTTATGGTCTGCCCACACTGGGCTTGGCACCCTTCTCTGAATGAGTCCATACTTTTTTTGTTTGTTTGTTTATTGAGGAAATATCTTGAGTATGGCAAAGACCCTTCCAGGCACTGAGGTACAACAAGGAATAGTAGAGTCTCTGTCCTCATGCAGATTGCACTTCTTGTGATTGCCACTAAATGGATCACAAATCAACGAGAAGCCAACTGATGAAAAGGTCTATTTTCTTTTAACTCTCATTTGTTACAGTAACAGATACCCCAAGCCTGTAGACCATGAAGTTTTTATGTGCACATATTTTCGAGGCAACTGTTGCCAGGTGTGGACCACTTTCAACATTTTTGCATTTCTTTAAGGTCAGCATGTTAACTTCCAATGTGGAGGTCTGCCTTATGAGAGTGGACATGATTTCCTCTAATATATGTAATAATTTAAGGAATAAATAAACGATCAAGAGCCTGAGAGCAGACAATCGTGGATTCCAGGAATTTGGGTTCTTATTAGACACATAATACAGCCTGTCCCTTGGCAAGGGTGCGTGTGTGTGTGTTTAAATGAGAACAAACATGTGCTAGAGTGGTGGCTCAGCGGTTTAAGTGCTTGCCTGGCATGCGTGGGGGACCTGGGTTCAAGCCCCATTACCACATACATAGTTTAGTGGTGGAGAAACAAAGGCCAGTTGAAAAAATAAATAAATTTGATTCTCTCACTCTCTGTCTCTTGAGGGAAAAGAACAAATGTATCATTTGTCAACTATATCTGCTTTTCAATAATAAAAAAATTTAGCATGGGCCTCAGGAGGCTGTGAATGAAATACAAGTGTGTACCCACCGCATGCGCAGTTGCATGCATACTGCACACGTGGTGCACACGGTGACGTCAGAAAGCTCCAGGCCTTGCAGGATTTTTCTTCCCCAGAATCTGCCATAACCTCGCAGGGTTTCTGGCAGGAGCCTAGGTCACAGCTGGCGCTCAACAAAGTCGCCTTCCTTTAAAGACTCCAATGCTAAGGGAAACGAAAGGCTCCGTCCAGCTGCACCGTTAGAAGCCCTGTTCCCGCAGCCGCTCGCGGTCACACACTCTGGGATGGCACTCCGGAGTCGCCCGGTCCTTCCCGCGCTCCCGCAGCGTGGGCGCGCGATTCCGACTGCGCGGCAGAAAGCGGCAGAAAGCGCGCCCTTTGCCACCGCTGGGCTCCCAGATCCCGCACAACGCGGGGCCACGCCCAGCTCCTAGCGACGCTTCTCCATGGCAACTGGCGCTGGGCAACGGCCTCCCTCCCAGCCCCTCCCAGCCCCGCGCCGCTGCGTCGCGACGGGCGTGCTTACGTCATTACTGCGCGCCGGAAGTAGCTGCAGCTTTCGCCGGATACCGCGGAAGTGGCGGAGTCAGGGTTTTGCTGCTGGCGCTGACTGCGGCCTTGCGATGGGTTGCGACGGGGGAACCATCCCCAAGAGGCATGAACTGGTCAAGGGGCCGAAGAAGGTTGAGAAGGTCAGCGGTGTGGGCCCGGTGGGGACCGAGAGTGGTGGGAAACGCGGAAGCCGCCGGGAGCGAGGGAGTAGGAAGGGGGAGCCGGAGGGGTTTCGGACCCAGCCAGCTGCGTTCTCTTAGCCGGTTCGGGGGACTCAGAATGAACAGCAGCACTGAAAGTGCGTTTGCCGAGTGCTTACCGTTTCCGTTTCCTGGTCAGTACGCGTAACTTGCGCTGTCGTGTAGTTGTCACAACAGCCCAACGAGTACGTAGTCAGCCCATTCTCAGATGTGGAAACTGAGGCTCAGAAGTAGAAGGTTGCATTGCTAGAAAGTGGCAGATTCAGGCTTCGAACCCTGTCTGCGGTTAGTAGCGATGATAGAAGTAGTTACTGTTTGTTGAACTTTGTATGCGTTGATTTCGCTTTTTAAGAGGTCTTCGACCCAGACTGTTCCCTTATCCCATGAAGTCAGATCCTCTTCTTTTAAACTATTTTATCAGCCTGAATTCTGCCTTTATGATTGGTTTAAGTCGATCTCCCCCACCAGAGAGTGAACCCCTGGTGGCGGAGGCTGCACCCCTTGCTCTCTAGAACTAGCAGCTTTTCTGGCACAATTATTATTTTGAAGATGCGAGTGAGTGAATCTAATTTTCACAAGTATTGGAAAAATTAGGTGTAATAATTGTCATGCTAATTGCAGGGAATTTTAGTCCTGGGAAGTTAATTAAGGTGACAGAAGGCACACAGCCAGTAGGTAATGAAGCCAAGATTCCCATCCACTTATTCAATATTTTGAAGTTAGCACTAGTAGTAAATTTTCTTTTATAACATAAGGTAAGTAAAACGTGTACTTCGTGCCTGGCACACATATATACTCCATATGTGCTTAGTCAGAATTCAGAGGAGATATATATATATATATCTATATAAAATCAGTGCGAGAGAAAGAGAGAATCGATTTTATTTAGCTTTCCATGTGGCTTTTGTTGCTCATTGTGTACATGGTGCAGGGGTTTGAACCCGGGACCTGCATCCAGGTGCAAGCTAGGCCAGCACCAAAACTTCTGGGCCACTGCTCCAGCCCAAGAATTCAGAGTTTTTAAAAAGATAAATCCCATATGTCAGTACTGTATTTAAAACACTCCAGCGGTTGCCATCATGTTCGGGATAAAATCCATCGCACTGTGTGTAAACAGACCCCTGCCCATTTTTTACCTCATTGGCCCCTGTTCCTCTCTTTTCATTCTATTCCAGCTACGCGGGTCTTGTTCCTCAGCTTGAAAGGAAGTTATTGCATCTTTGTAATAAATCATCAAGAGCAAGTAAACTGACTTCCTGGGTTCCGTGAGCCACCCCAGCAAGTTATCAGATCTGAGGGGTGTAGTGACCTCAGATTTGCAACAGTTGGTCAGAAGCATACGTGACAACCTGGATTTGTGATTAGCATCTAAAGTGAGAAAGGGGCAGTCTTGTGAGACTGAGCTCTTAACCTGTGGGATGTGAGGCTAGATCCAGGTAGATACCGTTAGACTGCTGCTGAATGATAGACCACCCAAGCAAGGCTGGGGAATCAACTGGAGTGGGGAAAATCCCACACGTCAGGTGTCAGAAGTTCTGGAAGTATTAAGTGTTGTGAGAATATAACGAAAAACAGTTGGTCTTTCTACACTGACATGTAATGATTTAGCATTTTTGATCATCTGTGGTTTGTTTGATGGGGCCCAAAACATTGTTCTAACTTGGGATCTTTCCCTAAAAAGAACAGAGGCCTTGGAAAAACATTTTTCAGCAATTTGGGGGAAGGGATCAATTTTTACGTCCCTGGAAAAGGAGTAATTTGTCACTTTTGTCCCTGTCCCCAACTTTTCCAAGTGTTTTTTGAACCAGTACAGGGCCATGACTGAAGGAGATAGGAGATCCAGAGGTGGATCCTGGACTTGCTGCACATGGGTTTTTGAATCTGTGAAAAAGGTCGTAAATCTACTTCACCGGTTGTAGGTCTCCTTGGGGTTTTCTGGTGTGAATCTTGATAAAAACTATTTACCCTGCCTGATCTGTGGCTCTTGGATCTGAGGAATGAATAGAATAACAATTGCAATCTTTTTTTTTTTCATTTTAAGTAATAGAGTAGTGATTAAGAACATGGAGTTGATTGGTATAGTGAAGCATACCTGTGGTCCCAGGTACTTGGGAGGCTGAAGCAATAGGATCCCTTGATCCCAGGGGTTCAAGGCCAACCTAGGCAAAGAAACAAAAGAGCCAGTCTGCCTGAGTTCTTCTAGTCCGTTCATTTGCTGCAAGACCTTGGACAGGTCACCCAACCTCTTGATGCCTCAGTTTCCTCATCTGCAGGGGTAGAAGTACTAACTTGTGGGGCTCTTGTAAGGAGTAAAGGGCTTGTCATGGGAACTGCTTAGCACAGTGCCTAGAACATAGGCTCTTAAGCAGTTGTTGATGCAAAAATTAATTCAAGGAAATTTTTTTTCTTATTTTTTTCTTTTCAGTTTTCTCTCAAGCATGCCATTCTGTTACACTATTTCAGTTTCGTGTTGCAGGAGCTAGGACTAGTGGGCCTTGGAGTATTACAGAGGTGAAGATGTAGTGTGAGGGCTGGGGAGACTTTATGTCTGAATTTTCGGAGGCTGGATGTTTTACTCCATTTTCAGTTGCAGCATAATACTCAAGACTGAGTAATTTATGGAGAAAGTATTTCTTATATTTCTTGGGACTCGGAGGTCCAGTTGTTAAGGGCTGCATCTGGTGAGGGTCTTCTTGCTGCTGGGACTCTCAGCAGAGTCCTGAGGTGGTACAGGGCATCATGTGTCAATAGAGAAGCATCCAAAAGACAGAGCCAAAACTGGCCTTCTTAACAGATCCACTCAAATAATCCACTAATCCATTAATCCAGGAATGTATTAAAATCTATTCACCTGGGTGGAGCCCTCATGCCCTAATCAACTTTGAAAGTTCCCACCTGGTCCCAACTCTTAACACCTTTTTTTTGTTTGTTTGTTTTAAAGAGAGAGGGACAGTGAGAGAGACAGAGGAGGAGGAAACAACTTTATTTAGTTTTTCACATGGCATCAGTTGCTCCAACACTTAGTTGTGTACGTGGTGCTGGGGTTTGAAGCCGGGTCCTCGTGCTTGCCAGGCAAGTGCTGAAACCGCTGAGCCACCGCTCCAGCCCTCTTAACACCTTTTAATAGAGATTAAAATTTCAACATGTTTTTGTGTGTTTGTGCATTCGTGTGTGTAATTTCATTTGTGTATTATAATTTATACAAATAGTGGGATTGTGGTATATTCATACTCACACATATCACAGTTTGGTCCTTTCATTGCTCAGTGCTTCCCTGCTTCTTCCTCCATCAGTCCCCATCCTCTACTGGTTACCTTTCTGTTTTTATGAAATCCCTTCTCCTCATTCTTCTCTCTCTCTCTCTCTCTCTCTCTTTCTCTCTCTTTCTCTCTTTCTCTCTTTCTCTCTCTTCTAAAGATGAGAGAAAATGTACAACTCTTGACTTTCTGAGTCTGGCTTATTTCATTTAACGTGATGTTCTCCAGCTCCATCCATTTTCCTGCAAATAGTATGCTGACTTTCTTTTGGTTAAATACTGAGGAGTTGTACAGCTGGGTCATATGGTGGTTCCATTCCTAGTCTTTTGAGGAACCTCCATACTGGTTTCCATAGTGGCTGTACAATTTACAACCTCATCAACAATGTATAAGTGTTCCTTTTTCCTCACGAAGAAATAATAAATGCTTATCAGTATTTATTATTTGTATTATTGATGAAGGCCTAAGTGGAGAGAGAGGAACTCTCCAGTAGAGTTTGTTTGTTAGTTTATTTATTTATTGGTACCAGAGAGTGAACCCAGAGGGGGTTAACCACTGAGCCACATCCCCAGCCCTCTTTTTAAAACAAGATTTTATTTTCATTATAGTTTTACATATTGAAGGTGTTTGTTGTTACACTTCCATACATGCACACATCTTATATCCCCTTTTACCTTCTCCAACTCCACCCTCTCCCCCTCTCCATTCCTTCTGAACCCTAGTTTGTGAGGTTGCCCCCCAGTTCAATTGGTAGCCTGTGTTCCCCGCACCCTATGTTGTCTAAACTTAATTGTTTCCTCACTCTTTCATATATTGTGCTCTAGCTTCCACATATGAGATAAAACATTTGACCCTTGAGTTTCTGGGTTTGGTTGATTTTATTTACTGTGATTTTCTCCATCTCTATCCATTTACAAGCAAAGGCCATGATTTCATTTTTTAAAAAATAGCTGAATAGAATTCCATGGTGTGTGTGTGTCTCTATCTTTCTCAGTTTCTTGATCCATTCATCCAATGATGGGCATGTGAGTTGATTACATAAGTAGTTATTGTGAATTGTGCTGCTACAAACATTGATGTAGCTGTGTCACTGTAGTATGCCAAATTTATATCTTCTGGGAAAAATACTCAGGAGTGGGATAGCTGGATCCTACAGTGGTTCTATCCCTAATTCTTTTTTCTTTAGAGTGGGAGGGAAGGAATCAGTTCTATTTAGTTTTTCATCTGGTTTTCGTTGGTCTGACACTTAGTTGTGTATGTGGTGCTGAAGTTTGAACCCAGGTCCTTGCACATGCCGGGCAAGCGCAACACCTCTGAGCCACTGCTCCAGCCCCCATCCTTAATTTTTTGAGGCTTCTCCATACTGCTTTCCAGAGGTTGTACTAGTTTGCAGTCCCATCAACCATGTTTAAGGGTTCCCTTTTCCCCACACCCTCTACAGTATCTATTGTCGTTTGTATCCTTGTTCTTTGCCATTCTGATGGGGGTGAGGTGAAATCTTAAGTCTTTTTATTTTTTTTGAAATGAGAGAGGGAGAGAGAGAGAGAAGGAATCAGTTTTATTTAGTTTTTCATGTGGCTTTCATTGCTCTGAAGCTTCGTTGTGTATGTGGTGCTGGGGTTTGAACCCATGTCCTCCCACATGCCAGGCAAGCACTGTAACCACTGAGTCACCACTCCAGCCCCAAATCTTAAATCTTTATTTGCATTTTCCTAATTGCTCCAGCCCCAAATCTTAAATCTTGATTTGTGTTTTCCTTATTGCTAGAGATGTTGAACATTTTTTCATTTATTTATTTGCCTTTTGCATTTCTTCTGTTGAGAAGTTTCTGTTTAGCTCTTTTGCCCATTTATTGATTGGGTTGTTTGGTTGGTTTTAATCTTTTTGTGTTCTTTGTCTGGATATTAGACCCCTGTCGAAGTGTAGCTGACCATAATTTCCTCCTATTCTGTAGGCTCTCTCTTCACATTCTTACTTTATTAGCTATGCAGAAGCTTTTTAGTTTAATGGCATCCCACTTATTGATTATAGGTTTTAATTGCTATGCTATGGGGGTTTTGTTCAGGAAGTTGGTGCCTGCGCCTGAATAGTGGAGTGTTGACCCTATTTTCTGTTCTAACAGTTGTGAGGTATCTGGTATAATTCCTAGATCTTTGATCCAGTCTTTGATCCATTTTGATTTGACTTTTGCGGAGGGTGAGAGATAAGGATCCCATTTCATTTTTCAGCATATGGCTGTCGTGTTTTCCCAGCATCATTTGTTGAAAAGGCTGTCTTCTCCAAGTTATATTTTTGCCCCCTTTGTCAGATGTCAGATGGCTAGAATTGTGGTTTTGTCTCTGTATCTTCTATTTATTTCACTGGTCTTCATGTCTCTTTTATGCCAATACCATGCTGTTTTTGCAACTGTAGTATGGTTCAGGTCAGGTATAATGATGCTCCTTCTTCACTTTTGCTAAATAGAGCTTTGGCTATTCTGGGTCTCTTATTCTTCCAAATGAACGCAAAATCGATTTTTCTATATCTGTGGAGAATGTCATTGGTATCTTGATGGGGATTGCATTGAATCTGTAAAGCACTTTTGGCAGAATGGCCATTTTGATTATATTAATTCTGCCTATCCAAGAGAACACAAAATGTCTTTCTGTTTTCTTGGAAGTATCTTTCCATCTTCTCAGGTCTTGTTCAATTTCTTCAGAGTTCTATAATTTTCCTTGTAGAGGTTTTTTTGCTTCCCTGGTTAGCTTAATTCCCAGGGGTTTTTTTTTTGTTGTTGTTGTTTGTTTGGTTGTTTGTTTTTTTTTTTGAGGTTACTGTGAATGGGATGGTTTTCCTGATTTCATCCTCAGCCAGTCACTATTGGAGTATAGAAAAGCTATTGGTTTATGGGTATTGAACTTGCATCCTGCTACTTTGCCAAATTCATTGATAAGCTCTAGCAGTTTTTTTGGGTCTTCTAGGTACGGGATCATGTCATCAGCAAACAGAGATAGTTTGATGACTTCTTTACCTATCCATATTCCTTTGATTTCCTTCTGTTGCCTGATCACTCTGGCTAGCTCTGGCTAGTGTTTCAAGAAATATATTGAATAAGAGTGGTGAGAGTAGACAGCCTTGTCTTGTTCCCGAGTTTAGTGGGAATGGTTTCAGTTTTTCTCCATTTAATATAATCTTGGTTATTGGTTTGTCATAAATGGCCTTTACATTGTTAAGGTAAGATCCTTTAATCCCTGGCTTCTCGAGTGTTTTACACATGAATGGATGTTGGATTTTGTCAAAGGCCTTTTCTGTGACTATTGAGATGATTATCTGTTTTTTTCCTTGCTTCTGTTTAAGTGGTGGATCACATTCATTGATTTGAGTATGTTGAACCATCCTTGTGTCCCTGGAATGAAACCCATTTGGTGATGGTGTATTATCTTTTTGATGTGTTTTTATATTTTATTAAGGATTTTTGCATCTGTGTTCGTTAGGGATATTGGTCTGTAGTTTTATTTGCTTGATGTGTCTTTGTCAGGTTTCAGTATCAGGGTTATAAAAAGTGTTTGAAAGTTTTCCATCTCTTTCAATTTCTTGGAATAACTTTATAAAGAAAGGTGTTAGTTCTTCTCTAATGGTCTGGTATAACTCAGCTGAGAATCCATTGGGACCTGGACTTTTTTTTTTTGGAAGGCTTTTAATTGCTGATTCAATTTCATTAATTGATGTTGGTCTGTTTAAGGTCTCTGTTATCTTCTGTGTCAATTTGGGCATGTGGTATGTCTTAAGAAACTTGTCCATGTCTTCTAGATTACCCAGCTTATTGGTGTATAAATTCTCAAAGTAGGTTCTGATAATCCTCTGTATTTCAGAGGGGTCTGTGGTGATTTCATCATTTTCATCTGATTTTGTTGATGAGTGTGTTTTTTTTTTAATTCTTTTTGGTGATGTTGGTTAGGGGTTTGTCAGTTTTATTTATTTTTATCAAAGAACCAACTCTTTTTGTTGAGTCTTTGTATTTTTATTCTCAGTTTCATTGACTTCAGCTCTGATCATTGTTATCTCCTGTCTTCTACTGGTTTTGTTCTTTTTCTAAGGACTTGAGGTCCAATATAAGCTTATTTATTTGGGACCTCTAGTTTTTTGGTGTGGGCTCTCAGAGCTGTAAATTTACCTCTAAGAAATGCTTTCATACTATCCCAGAGATTTTGTTATGTTGTGTCTTTGTTCTCATTTGTTTCTGAGAAGTTCCTGATTTCTGTTCTCATTTCTTCTTTGATCCATTCTTCATTTAAGAGAGTATTATTCAATCTCCATGTGTTTATGGCCCATTTTTCTTTTGTTGATTTATAGTTTCATACCCTCTGATAGGATACATGAGATTATTTCAATTTTTTGTATTTACTGAGATTTCATTTGTGCACAACAATATGATCTATTTTGGAAAAAGTTCCATGTGTAGCTGAGAAGAAGGTAAATTTTCCTGTTTTGGGGTGCAATATTCTGTAGATATCTATTAAGTCCATTTGATTTAAGGTATCTTTTAGGCTACAGATATTTTTTTTTTATTTTTTTGTTTTGATGACCTCTTTAATGGTGGTGATAAGGGTGTATTGAAGTCCCCCAGTACTATTGCATTATGGTCTATCAGGGCTTTGAAGTCATAGAGTGTTTTTTTCTATGTAGTTGGTGTGTTGATATTTGGGGCATAAATGTTTACAATGATTATATCATCTTGTTGGATTATTCCTTTTATTAAGTTGTAGTGGCCATCTTTGACTCTTCTAATTTATTTTTGGTTGAAATCAACTTTGTTGATTAAAATTGCTGCACCAGCTTGTTTTCTTGGGCCATATGCCTGGTAGACTTTTCTCCATCTTTTTACCTTCAGCCTATGGATGTCTTTACCTGTAAGACACGTCTCTTGTAGGTACCATATTGTTGGATTTTGGGTTTGGATCCGTTCTGCTAATCTGTGCCTTTTAGTTGGGGAGTTGAGACCATTAGCATTCAGTGTTGATATGGGTATGTGCTTGTGGTTTACTGCCACTGTGATTTTTACTGTGTTTTGTGCTGTCTTGGTTCTTGTTTATACTTTTTATTGAGCTTCCTCAGTGTGTGGCATTTAGGAATTGATTGTTCATTTATGTGAAGTGTGTCTTTAGAGGTGGTTTTGTGTTCATGAATTTTTTTAGTTTTGTCTTGTCATGAGATGTTTTTATTTCTCCCTCAAATTTGAATCTGAGTTTTGCTGGGTATAGAATCCTCAGGTGACAGTTGTTTTTTATTCAGGGGTTGGGATTATCTCATTCCAAGCACTCCCTGCTTTTAGGCTCTGAGGTGAGAAATCTGAAGTGATCCTTATTGGTTTGCCTCTCGTTGTGAGTTTGTGCTTCTCTCTTGCAGATTTTAATATTCCTTCCTCGTTTTCTCTGTGAAACACTTTGAGTAGAGTGTGTCTTGATGAATCTCTCTATTGGTCAGGTCTGTTTGGAGTGCTGAATGCCTCCTTATGCGCATGTGTATCTCATTTCTAATAGTAGAGAAATTTTCTGTAATTATCTCATTGAGGATATTCTTTATGCTTTTAGTTTGTACCTCCATTTTTTCTTCTATCCCAGTGATGCTCATATTTGGTCTTTTAATGTCATACCAGAGCTCTTGAATATTTTGATCATATTCCTTGAGTCTTTTTCCTTTGCTGCCTATCTTCAAAGTCATTCAGTTGCTGTTCGATTTTCTACAGATTGCAGTCTGTTATCTGTTACTGAAATCTTAAAATGAGGAGTGGTGGCTTAGCAGTTAGAGTGCTTGCCTGGCATGCACAAGGACCCAAGTTCAAACCCCAGCACCACTTACACAACTAAGTGTTGGAGAAACAAAAACCAAATGAAAAAATAAGTAAAATTGATTCTCTTTCTCCCTCCCCTCCCTCCCTCTGTCCTTACCTCGTAAAAAAAAAAATCTTCAAATGATTTTTAAATTTTGTTGATTGTATCTCATTTCTAGGAGTTCTGTTACATTCTTCTTACTATGTTTCTTTGACAAGTTGTTCTTTCATCTCTTGTAGTTGCTCTCTTAGTTCCTTCTTTAAATCCTCTTTTAATTGCTCTCTCGTTTTCTTTAAATCTTCTAAGTCTTTGATCATGTGGATGATCATATTGTTGTTGCTGTTCTCTTGATGGACTGTTGGTGGACTTTTTTGTTGGAGGAGTGTGGGTTTGAGGGGGAGATTTGTTTGCGTGTTTCCTCATTTTTTGAAGGTCGTCTTCTCACTCCTTAAATTGGAGAGGATTCTTCTTCTTATTTTGAGTGTGAGCTGTTGTGGGCGATTGTCTTATTTGTTCTGAGGATTTTTACTGGATTTGATATCTGGGCTGGTGCCAGGGAATGTGGCCTGAGATTCCTTTCTGGTTGTTCCTCTTTGGGTCCTTGCTGCTGGATTGGGGATTTTTGTCCCTTCCTTTACTTGAGTTGGGGTATTGTCAGGAAAGTTGAGTTCAGCAGTGCAATCCCTAACCTGTGAACTGTTAGTGTCTCAAGATTTCCAGCTCCTCACAAGCTAATGGGAAACCATCAGATGATCAACCAGTGCTTTCAGTAAACAGCATTAAATTGGTTACTTAGTACGTCTACTACAATGTTAAATTCCACCTGTGAAACAGTGTCAGCAGTTACCTGCTGCAACAGTAGCGTCCAGCCATCACCTGGGTCAGCCTTCAAAACATACGATAGTTATTGAGTTTGGCATTCACAGTGGTAGTGGTTACACAGCATTAATGATGGGTTGAATGATATAACCTAATTAGCTAAGAAGTGATAAGCTTACAGATGCTGGAGAGAGAAAGGAATGTAAAAGGAAGTTAGCAGGTTGTAATATCCAAGCACGAGCGGAGAGACGGTAGAGGTGTAGGATTTGCTAGTGTAAAAAAAAAGTTGAGGGAGAAGAGACAGAGGCACCAAAGTAGAGGAAGGGTGAAAGAGGTATCCACAAAGCGTGGGTGATGCCGTAATAACGGGTAGAAGGAAGTAGAGGAGAACTTTGCGACTGGGCATAATGCAGTAAAAACTAAACGTACTGGGCCTGGAGCGGTGGCTCGGTGGTTATGGCGCTTGCCTCGCATGCATGAGTATGTGAGTTCAAACCCCAGCACCACGTATGCAGCAAAGTGTCCGAGGAACTAAAGTCACATGAAAAACTAAATAAAAATTGCTTCTCTCTTTCCCCCCTCCTCTCTTAAACAAACAAACAAACAAAAACTAAATGTACTGATCAAAATCCCAACCCTCAGCAGACAGGGCCAGGATAAATATTTACACTGAAGAAAATGCTCTGGAATGAAGGGAGTATAGAGAGAGGAAAGGAAAAGGGAAAAAGAGAGAAAAAAGCTAAAAACCAAAAAATGAAAACAAGTGAATAAAAGAAAACAAGCACCCATCTCGCATGTCCGTATGTCTTTGAACCAGCCAGCTCCTCCAGACGGCACGCAGACGCACTTCAAAACAGAAGGAAAGAGATTCTCATTAACAACTTGGAACTGTATTCACTGAGGATGTCTCTACACGCTGGGAGCAGATGTTCACTGTCCGCCTGAGTTTCGTTAGCAGGGTCTCAGTCTGGAATTGTGTGATCTCCAGTAGAGGACTGGGTGTCTGGCTCAGTTTCCTGGGCGTTGCCGGTGGAGACTTCCCTGAAGAGATCAGGTTAACAAATGCACCAAGGGCTGGCCTTTGCTGGCCTCCCTGGGGATCAGGAACTCCGGAGACTTCCCGGATTTGGGGCGCAGGGGGTTGCATGCAGAGCAGTGCTGCCTCGCTGGTCACACTCACACATCCCTCCAGGCTTGCTGTGGTCAGACTGTTCTTTGGCACGCTCTTGTCATGTGAGCCCTCTGATGGGGGTAGGGTGCACAGGGCTGAATAAGGCCTCCCTGCATTTCACAAACCCAAAACCCCCTGAGCTAAATGAAGTCGGGGCCTGTCCCACGCCCGCTCTTCCAGGTGCTGCCTCTGAACTGTGGCTGGCTCCTTGTGGAGAGACCTGCTCTGCACTGCTGACTCCCGCCAGACAATCTGTTCAGAATGACTCCCGATTCTCCTTGCAGGCAGCTGAGAGACACCGTTCTCCCTGTACACAGTGGAGGTACAGTAGGGGTGTCTCCAGTTGGGCCCAGTGCACAGTTCCGTGTAGCACTTGGCTTATCTGCAGCAGATGGGATAGCATGTCACGGTTCAGCTCCTCCCCTACTCCCATGCTGATTGGGAGCCATGGGGATTGCAGCTGCTATGACCTGACTGGGACAGGTACAGTCCCTTTTCTCCACTTGCTACACACAAATCTCTGATTCTCCAAAAATCTCCCACTGAGCAGCACTGTGCTCCAGCGATGATTTTCCTCTATACGCACCTTTCAGCAAGGTGGCTCTCCTGGAGTTTTTCGTCCCGTCATGGAGCCAGATGAGAAGCAGCCTCCCTGCAGTTCGATGTCTTGGAATTTCTTCCCCAGCCCTTTTTTTTTTTATATGTTTTATTTTGAGGTAGAGTCTCACTATGTCCGTAGGGCCTTGCTAAATTGCTCAGATTGGTCTCAAACTTGGAATCCTCCTGCCTCAGCCTCCCAAGTCACTGGAATTACAAGTGTGCACCATCACACCTGGCCCTTCCCAGTGGAGTTTTTATTTGCATTTCCCTGATTGCTGGGGATTTACCATAGTTCTGATGGAGACATTCAAACCATAGCAGTAGATAAATCAGCAAGTAGACAAAAAATACTTATTTTTGTTAAATTGGTGATTTTGTAAATAATTACATAGTCTTTGTGCTGAACCTTTTTAAAAATAATGTCTATCTTCTCAATTTTTAGTCTCTGAATTCTGCTACAGCGTTGAAGTCTTTCCACTGTTAGGAATTAAACTGTGCTGATTGTTTTTCCTGCATGATCTTTCTAGTCTACTGTTAAGATGCAAATGTTAATATTTGTAACTTGCAAAGTCAATTTAATGATTTACCAATTTTTTTGTATCATGTTAGATGGACCTTTTTGACATAGTATTAAGACTTTTTTAATATTTGTTAAGAGAGAGGGACAGTGAGAGAGAGAGAATCAATTTTATTTAGTTTTTCATGTGGCTTTCGTTGTTCTGACACTTCATTGTGTATGTGGTGCTGGGGTTCGAACCCATGTCCTTGCGCATGCCAGGCAAGCACTGTAACTGTTAGCCCACCACTCTAGCCCCTTATTAAGACTTTTAAAGTCTCAACTTTAGGGTTGGAGCAGTGGCTCAGTGGTTACGGTGCTTACCTGGCATTCGTGAGGACATGAGTTCAAATCCCAGCACCACGTACACAGCGAAGTCTCGGAGGAAAGCCACGTGAAAAACTGAATAAAATAGATTCTCTCTTTCTCTCTCACTGCCCCCTCCCGTCTCTCTATTTTAAGTCTCAACTTTGTGTTCTGTGATTTTAAAAATCAGTATCACTGATTTAAAAATAAAAACATCTCATTGTGGCATTATTTTAAAAACTTTTACATGTAGAACAGTGGATAATGTGACTTTTAGAGGTGACATTAATTGATAAGATTTTTTGTTTTCTTTTACTAGGTTGACAAAGATGCTGAATTAGTGGCCCAGTGGAACTATTGTACGCTAAGTCAGGAAATACTGAGACGACCAATAGTTGCTTGTGAACTTGGCAGGTACGGTTTCTTTGCTTAATCAGGATGAGTTTATTTGATACGTTTGAAGAGAACCTTAGTGTGTAAATACAGTTCTTGAATCATGAAATAGGAATTAGCTCTAGCAAACTTGGTAGGCATGGGTGTCATTCCCTGTCTCTGAACATACTTCTGCTCGCTTCTAATTAGTTTGGTTTCTTTAATCCATGGTTTGAAAACTCAAGGACCAAGTTATAGCTCTGCTGAATTATAGATAGAAAGCAGGAAGGAACCTGGTGAGGTATGCAGAGAATGGTGGAGTGGGGAGGAGGAGCTGCTACCGCATTCCAGCCATTCTTATGGCATGTGGTAGTGATTATAAAAGTCTTCTGATTTTTATTTTTGTCAAAAATATGTATGCTTACACTAAATTTTACAATTTCTGTAATCCTCTTTTGGGTTCTCTTCAACCCTTAGAATGCCAGTTTGCCACCCTTGACTTAGACTAGTTTTTCTCTGTGCTCGGATACTGGTTGAAGCAGGTGAACTGCACTTCTTAGCAATGCAGAGCATCTCCTTTATCAAATGCCAGTGCCTTCTGGGTTCACTTAATTTGTTCTAACTTCTGTTTGGTGATTTGAAAGTTGATTGTCGTCTTTATATGTTGACTAGTCCTTATTCTTGCAGACTTTATAACAAAGATGCTGTCATTGAGTTTCTTTTGGACAAATCAGCTGAAAAGGCTCTTGGGAAGGCTGCATCGCACATTAAAAGCATTAAGGTGAGACAAGTGCCCCTTCAGGGCTCAGGGGTGAGGCTTGTTTCATGAATTCATGTATATGAGAGTATATTTATTGTTTTTTTGTTTTGTTTTGTTTTTTGTTTTATTAGATGGATATAGAGATACAGTTGAGAGGGAAACATTATCAAACATTCAAGAACCAATATATATATATATATATACTTAGTTATCCAGGGCTAATGCCATATCATGGATACCCAGCTTGGGTTCCCCATGTTGCTGTTTCCCCCAGAAGAACCCCTGAGTTAAATGGATATCTCGTGGAGGACAGAGTTCTTCTGAGATGATTCCCCCATATTTCCACCCTCCAGTCTTCTAGGTGTTCTTCCTACACCCTCCCTCCCATCTCCCACCCCACGTTTCCAAGTATCCTAGGGAGTCATCTCCCTGTTGCGTTGAGAATCATACAGTTTGAAGTTATTGTTAGCTTAGCCGTCTAACATACTGCTTCCCAATGTATTCTAGCTTCCACAGATGAGAGATACCATTTGGCCCTTGAGTCTCTGATATTGGGATACTTCACTTAGCATAATTCTTTCCATCTCCATCCATTTGTTAGCAAAAGCCGTGATATCATCTTCTCTAATGGCCGAGTAGTATTCCATCGTATATATGTACCAAAGTTTTTGTATCCACTCGTCGAGTGCGGGGCATCTGGGTTGGTTCCGTAGTCTAGCTATAGTAAATTGAGCTGCTATAAACGTTGAGGAAGCCACATCACTATAATACGCTGATTCTAACTCTTTTGGGAAAATACCCAGGAGTGGGATAGCTGGGTCGTAAGGTGGTTCCATCCTTAATTTTTTGAGGATTCTCCACACTGCTTTCCATAGTGGCTGAACCAGTTTGCAGTCCCACCAGCAGTGTAACAGTGTTCCTCTTTTCCCACAGCCCCTCTAGCATCTGTTGTTGTTCGAATTTTTCATTTTTGCCACTCTAACAGGAGTGAGGTGGTATCTCATTGAAAATTTTTTTTTTTTAAAGAGAGAAGGACAGTGAGAGAGAGAGAGAGAATCAATTTTTATTGAGTTTTTCACATGGCTTTAGTTGCTCTGACACTTAGTTGCGTACATGGGTTGCTGGGGTTTGTACCCGTGTACTTGTGCATGCCAGGCAAGCACTGTAACCACTGAGCCACCGCTCCAACCCCCTCAATGAAGTTTTGATTTGCATTTCCCTTATAGCTAATGATGTGGAGCATTTTCTCATATATTTATGGGCTTTCTGGACTTCCTCTGGTGAGAAGTTTCTTTTAAGATCTGCAGCCCATTTATTGATTGGATTGTTTGTGATTTTGGTGTATAGTTTCTTTAGTGCTTTATGTATTCTGGATATTAGCCCTCTGTCTGAAGTGTAGCAGGCAAAGGTTTTCCCCCATTCTGTAGGTTCATGAGAGTACATTTAGAAATCTGGAGTTACAGTCACATCCAGCCATCCAATACAGCAGTGTCCTTTGGAAGTCATATCTCAAGTCAGGAGTTCCCACCCATGTACTTTCAGTCTTAGAAATCTGTTGCGCTTTCATGTGTATGTGCTTTAAAACTTCTTAGTGTCCTGTAAAAATGTTAGGAAACATTATTTTTGTGATTACAATTCAGGTACTTGAGGGCTGGGGATATAGTTCAGAAGTAGAGCACTTGATATCACACTTGAGGCCCTGGGTTTAATCCCCAGCACTGGAAAACAAAGGAGTAGAGGAGTCAGTGACTTGCATTTAAATTTTTTAAATGCGGAAGCTATCTTTTAAAATAATGTAGGTATCACTATTAAATCATGCAGTTATCTCCTTATTAGAAAATTTGATTGGCAGTTAAAATTCTTCCAGTAAAGAAGAAAAACAAGTTGTTTTTTTGTTTTTTTGTTTTTTTTTTAGTAAAGGGAAGTTGGTTGAAAAGACAGAATCTTTCAAAATCATAATCTGATTTATGGGAAAAAATCAGATAATAAGGATTTATGGGGCTGGAGCAGTGGCTCAGCCACAGTGCACTTGCCCAGCATGTGCGAGGACCCAGGTTCAATCTGCAGCTCTACATGCACAACCAAGTGTTGGAGAAACTAAGGCCAGATGGAAAACTAAATAAAGTTGATTCTCTTTCTCTCTCTCTTTTTTAAAAAGGATTATTATGCTCTTCAGGCCACATGGCTTAAACTAGAACCATATCCCTCAGTTTTAAGTCTTTAGGGTTTTTCTTTTTTCCTTTTTTATTATGACATTAGGCTTTTTGTTTGAATCCTTGGAGAGATTATAGGATATATTCACTTTAGGCAAATTAATAATTCTGAAATGTAGCTAATGGTAGTGCTGATTTTAATTATCTTTTACTTAGGAAAAGAATTCATTCCTATATCTTACCTCAAAAATTCAACTGTCATTGAAATTAATCCATATTATTCTATACTTAAAAATACATATGAGGGCCTGGAGTGGTGGCTCAGCAGTTATGGCGCTTGCCTAGCATGCATGAGGACACAGGTTCAAACCCCAGCACCACGTACACAACAAGGTGTTAGAGCAACGAAAGCCACGTGAAAAACTAAGTAAAATTGATTCTCTCCCTCTCTTTCATTGTCCTTCTCTCTCTTTAAAAATAAAAAAGAATAAGTAAAAAAAAAAAAAAAAATCCAACAGCAACACATACACATACAAGGGCTAGAATGGTGGCTGTGGTTGCAGCGCTTGCCTGGCATGCATGAGGACCTGGACTCGAACCCTAACACTGTGTACACAGTGAAGTGTCAGAGCAATAAAAGTCACATGAAAAACTAAATAAAATTGATTTTCTCTTTCTTTCTCTCTCTTACTGTCCCTCTCTCTTTAAAAAACAAAACAACTCACAATATTTAGTTTTATATAGCTGAGCCTTTAGTACAAACACACACACACACGCACACACATGCATGTACACCTAAGAAAGAGAACCGTAAAGAAAACGAGTTAAAATGAAATAACGCAGATATATCAGATTATCAATGCGGCCCACAAGTACTCAGAGCAGAAAGCCTGACGAGGCGTGTGTTGGCCCCTGCCCAGGACACAGGCCACGTGCACAGTGGCTTTCTGTCAGAGGCACTCAGCTGCCAGAGTGTTTGAATCCGAATAAGAAGAGAAAGCTTCCTTTCTGAAGTGCAGTGATTTTTTTTTTTTTTTTTGCAGTGTTGGGAATCAGACCCAGGGCCTCATACATGTGAGGCAAGCGCTCTACCACTGAGGTCCGTCCCCCACCCCCGTGCAGTAATTTTCGATGTGAGAAGATGTTTTTCCTTAAATAACCATAAAATAGAAATTACTGAAGTAGTTCACAGATGGTCTCTGACTTACGATGGTTCGAGTTTGATTTTTTTACTTTATGATGGTGCAGGGATAGGCATTTTGATTTGTGGTCTTTTCCCAGGCTTGTCATAGGCAGTACACTGCCCTCTGGCGACGCTGGGCAGTGGCACGGAGCAGCTCCCAGCGTGCCCTGAGCCCGTGGTGGTGAGCAGCCGGTGCCGCAGTGCACCGTGCTGCTGGGCTGTGCTGCTCAGCACAGGTTGGCCAGGACCTGAGTCCACCATGCACCATACTTGGCAGTCAGTGAATTGTAGAAATCCTGTTTTCTGTACAGTTTGCTTTTATATCTTATATTGTTTTTATATCTTTATATTTGGTTTTATATCTGTGTTTCTTGGTGGTCAAAGGAAAGCATCTGTGGAGAAAGGGCTTGGCTTGGGAGGGACAAGAACGACGATTTCTCGGTTGATTTAGGTGGTTATTAAGGCAAAGGGTGTTCCATTCACCAAATGAACTCAGGCTGTTCATCTCTTTTCACAGAACGTGACAGAACTCAAGCTTTCTGATAATCCCGCCTGGGAAGGGGACAGAGGAAACACGAAAGGCGACAGGCATGACGACCTGCAGCGGGCTCGCTTCATCTGCCCCGTGGTGGGCCTGGAGATGAATGGCCGGCACAGGTGAGCAGGCACTGGGTGGGGGCTGGCCTGCTCGCTCCCCGGCCACTGTCTGGGACCAGGCTTGCTCAGCTGTACTCCCCACAGCCCTCTGTCCTCGAGGGTAGGAAGACCTAAAGTAAAGTGGAACTTGAGGAAGTTCTCTTGTGACCCATGCCTGAGTTTGGATATTTGGTCATCCGTCCCTAAGTTAGGATAGAGAAAAAAGGCAACTGTTTCCCATGAAACAACCCCTTTTCCCAGAACTGCCAAAACGCCTGTAGTGGCCAGCATTGCCACTGGACTGAAAGCCCAGCTGGTCACCCTAACTCACTTTGAGCTCACAGCTAGCACATCCTCTGATCTGAGCCTCAGAAATCTTGGGATTGAGATTGACGTAGCAAATGTAAGTGACCTGTATATTTTTCTCGTTAATAGACAGAAATGCTGAATGGGCTGGTGTTTCTATAAAACGTTCTCACAAGTAAAAGCATTCAGCCCTTTTCCCACCATTTATAGGTTCTTTAATAACCGGTAGTCCAGACTGCCTTCTGGAATTCTCCATCTAACACGTGACAAGTTGTAAGATGGCCTTTTTTACTATTTTCAGGAGAAGAGAGTAAAAACTTTTCTCAAGCTCTGAGCAGCTGTATTTACTCTCCAGTATTCTGACACATTGCATACAGTGACATAACAGGCACAACTGGGCTGCTTCCCACGTGCTAGGCAGTGTGCTGAAGGTGGCAGAGGTGACCCCCATGCTCTGAAATGGATGGCCTGGAGCATTGTGGATTTGGAGTGAGAGAACACATAAGGCCCAGGGAACTTTTACTTTTGATAATTCTCTTCAAATAATTGAATTTGAACCAGTTAGGGCTCTGTCTTGAACCTCACTGATTGGGACAAACAGAAGTGTTCTAGGGATCCAGACTTAGTTTCCTGATCTTTCCCCCCTTCTTTCTGTATTTTATGTGGCATTTCTGTATGTGGCATTTAATACGCTTACATTGTTGTCCAGTCACCACCTCTGTCTAATTCCAGACCACTTTTTATCATCCCCAAAGACAGACCCATACCTGCTAAGCAGCCACTGCTCACCCCACGCCTCCAGTCGCTGGCAGCCACCTGCCTGCTCCATCCCAGTAGATTTACCTCTTCTCTTCTGGTTATTTCATATACATAGAGTCACAAAATATGTGACCTGTTATGTCTGATCTCGCACTTCTTTTTAAGAAAACCTAGTTCACCCCAGAAAAGGAACTTGACGGGAGACAAAGCTCAGCGGCAGGGTTTGGAGTGGAGCCGCCTGCAGCCTTGGCTCTGACTGTGGCTCCCTGGTTCCTTCCCTTTGCTTCCGCGGGTTGATCTCTTTTTCCTCTTCACAGTTACTTGGACTGTGCCTGCTTTGGCTTTTGTCCTGATCAATAGAGCCTCTGCATTAGAAAATTGACTTTTTTTTATGAGCTTGTATATTTAGTATAAATTGAATAATGAAGAACTAAATATATACAGAAAAAGAATAAATTGCAGTGTATTTAAGACATTGGTGGGCTGGAGCGGTGGCTCAATGGTTGGAGCACTTGCCTGGCAGGCACAAGGACCCAGGTTCAAATCCAGCACCACATACACAACTAAGTGTCAGAAAAAGAAAACCAGATGAAAAAAATAAATAAAATTGATTTTTTTCCATATATATATATATACCTCTCAAAAAAAAAAAGACATTGGGTCTTTGTTTTGTTCAGAGAAAAATCATTTCCTAATTGCTAATAATTAGGAAGCATCCATAAGATGGGATTTTTAAAAAAACCCTCAATAGCATTCTTTTAATTTGCTGTTGTGTTGTTTATTGGATTGTTAGGGTGGTTTGCTTCTGCCACAATCCCTGGGAGATTAGAGAAACTTCTGTGTGGCGTTTGTATGGGACTGCATAAAGTGAGCTGTGGGTGCTTCTGCTCCTCCAGTCCTCCTTCCGTGGTGGCATTGTTTGCTCTTTAATGTCCCCTCTGCATGTCAGACCCGCATCACTCTTCTCTACTCCTCTGCCGACAGCCCTGGAGGTCACTTACACGCTTGCACATGGTGATGAGTCATGTCGCACATGTTTTGTAATCTCGTCCCTGTCTGGTCTGAACATGCTTTCATGGCCTTGCATTCCAGTTTACCTTATTCTTCTTAATAGCTCTGTGGGTACTCAGACTTTACTTAACCATTTCCCTACTGATGAGCATTGGGTGGTTTCCTTCTCTTTCTTACAGTCAGTACTGTTTGTGTATTTGTGTCTTTTGGGGCATGTTTCTATGCAAGCACTTTTTTTTTTTTTCATTCCTGGGAGTCGAACCCAGTGCCTTTGCTTATTCTAGGCAAATGCTATACCACTGAGCCACATCCCCAGCCCTAGAAGAAAGTTTTGAAGTGATTCTTTACTTGCTATGGCCAGATTGTTCTCCTGAAATGTTGTGCCATGTTGTGTCCATCTACTGACAAATGTGCCTGTATCCTCCGATAGTTTCCTACTGGATACCCTCGATCTCTTTAATCGTCGCCTGATAACATTACACATTGTGATTTTGAAACGTGTTTAATACTTGTAGTTAACTGTCTTTTCATGTTCTTGTCTTTGTGAACTGTGTGTTAAGGACCTTTTCCACTTTTTTATTGTATTTCTATCATTACTTTTTAAGACTCCTTCAAATATTAATATTACTTCATTAAATATATATGAACCTCATACATATTTAAAATAGCTTTTTTTTTTTTTTTTTTTTTTTTGCAGGGCTGAGAATAGAACTCGGGGCCTTGCGCGTGCTAGGCAAGCGCTCTGCCACTGAGCTAAATCCCCAACCCCTTAAAATATCTTCTTGAGTTCCTGTTCTGTCTTTTGATATGTTTGTTTCAGTTTCAATACTTTTTAAAACTTTGGACATTTTAATGGTATTACTTTACCAGTGCTTTCTTTGTGTAAACTGAAAGATGCTAATTGATAATGTAGTCACTAACTTTTAGTTCCTGTTTAAGCCATTCTGCGTGTTGGACTCTTTCTCCAGGTTTTGCTTCCTCCGATGCTGTGGTTGTGTGTTTTCTGAACGTGCCTTGAAAGAGATAAAAGCGGAAGTTTGCCACACGGTGAGTTCTCACCATGCTCCACTTGCCCCCTCTTGGCAACTGGGAATCAGATAGTCGAGGTCCCTCCCTCTGCTTCTCGTTTATAAAGCCTTAAGTTCTTTCTGAAGCACAGTGGGTAAGTTCCTTCTCTGCTTAAAACTCTTCTGTGCCACTTTGTTGGTGAAAGTAGAGAATCAGCAGCCTTTTGTGTCCTGACCACGACCAGCCTGTGCAGGTCAGTGCTGGGCTGCTCGTGGGTCCGCATTCCCCTACTCTGACCTCCCAGCCCAAGAGGCCTTGCCTGCCTCCCCAGACTCAGTTGCAGAGTCTGGTGTCCTTGTGAATCCTGGCTGCTAATCTTCTTTCCATGTTCCCTGATGCTTCTTATTCCACTGACCTCATCAAGATGCAATTATCTATCTCTGTTTCTGGACCGTTGAGCTTTTGAAGGTGGGAACAAGGTGTGTTCATCTCCTGATCTCCAGAGCATGTCCTTGGTGAACACTCACATGGGTGAGCACATGCCTTGGTGTGACAGCTAGCTTCCTCTGCTCTCACAAGGGGATACTGATGACATGGCTTTATAGTCATTTTGCCAAAGCCTGGAACTCTCATATCTTTGGTGTTCTGCTGGCCTTGGAAAGCCTGGCATTTAGTTTTTGTTTTTTGAGAGAATCAATTTTTATTTAGTTTTTCATGTGGCTTTTGTTGGTCCGAGACATTGTTGTGTACATGGAGCTGGGGTTTGATCTCGTGTACTCATGCATGCCAGGCAAGTGCTGTAACTGCAGAGCCACCGCTCCAGCCCTGTGGCATTTAGTTTAATGTCATGAATGCCAGCAGCTCCTGCCTGTGTATTAACTGGCTTAGGTTTAATAGACAAGAATTGTTTCCCTGTGTTGAGAATGAGTCTCAGTGTTCACTGAGCAGTTGTCATGGGCCAGCCCTGTCCTAGGTACATTTTGATGGTGTACCGGGGGGAAAAGTCCTTGAAGGTCCTGCCCTCAGGCATCCCACTCCAGCTGGAGAGAGATACACTAATAAGGGGGCAAGGCTCTGTCAGCTGTGATGGATGCTGGGAAGCAAGCAGGGTGTGATGGAGGGAGAAGACTGCCCTCGTGGAGGTCGGAAAGGTGTCTCTGGAGGTTTAAACCAAGATCTAGAGGGAAAGAAGGAGCCAGCCATGCGGAGCTTGAGCAGAGCTTCTTAGGCAGTAGGACTAGCATGAGCAGCAGCTCAGAAGTGACAGAGGGCTGCTAGTTCAGGGAACAGAAAGTGTGACTAGGGTGGAGGGCAGAAGAGGAGAAATAGGTGAGATTGGAGGGTTAGGTAGGGGGTCACCCACTGCAGGGCCAGGGTGGCCACATTGTTTATGGATTCTATTCTATGACCAGTGGAAAACCAGAGGACAGCTTTAAGCCAGACCAGATATACTTTGGATTTTAGATGGTTCTCTCTATAAAGAGGCTGCCTGTAGAGGAGGACGTCCTAGTGATTCACGTACAGGGCTCAGAGACAAGTGCAAGCAGTTGGTGGTGAGGGGACAGTGGAGGGCATTTGGAATGACTTGGAATGAAACCTTCACAGAAGTTGAGAAGTCTCATTAAGCTTGCTTTTTTTTTTAAAGGAGATGCATTTGGGAATTGATCGTGTCGTTATAGTGTCTCCTGTTGGAAGCTGATGTTACAGGAGTTCCAGGGGAATATAAGGTTTAGATGACAGACCCTGCACTCAAGGAGACTGCAGTCCTGCAGGAATTGTAATTTACGTGGAACATCTTGTTCATTTGTTCTTGGAGGCCAGGTTCCAAGTGGATGGTAAAGATGCTTTTGACATTCAGGGGCCAGAGCACTTTCTTGTGACTGTGCTGTGGTAGGAGATGGCCATTTGGAGGTGTGGGCATTTATTCTGGGCCTGCAAGGAAGTGTGAGTGTTGCAGGATGGACTCTCCCAGGGAGGGTGTGCTTGCTGGAGGCAGGGCTGTTGCTTTGGAGTGGTCCACAGCAAATCAGGCCCCTCTGCAGGATGCCACTCAGATGCAGACCTGCTTGGTGATGGGAGAGTCTCCTCTTGGTCGTAGTGTCTGTTCCCGCCTCTCCGGGTGCTGGCTTACTGCTTCAGAGAGCAGACCTTAGGCTTGGGGCCATTTCTGCCACCAGCTGTGAGGAGAAGCAATGGTACAGCCTCAGGAGCTGCAGCATGTCCTGCAGATGTGACTGAAGGGAGAGAAAGCCACAGCATCTGGGAGTAATCAAGCATCTCCATGTTTTTGATGATGACTGAGAGTTGGAGAAGTCTCCACCCTCAACAGTGTTAGGAGGCTCAAGGGTATTGAGGGCATGTGTTTTCTTTACTTTTGCGGGGAGGGGCACAGGGATGGAACCCAGGGGCACTTTACCACCAAGATACAGACACACCCTTTTATCTTTTATTTTTGAGACAGGGTCTTGCTAAGTTGCTTAGGGCTGACCTTGAACTTAGAATTCTCCTGCCTCAGCTTCCTGAGCTGCTGAGCTTACACCTGGCTTCTATATTTTTAATTAAGTCTATAGTTTCACTGACATTGGACTTTTTAGTTCACTAGGAAAGAGATTGAAGGGTTTGAAATAACTTTAGTCCTGAGTTCTAAAAGACATGTGTGCACATTTGATTTCATTCAGTATTCAAAC
The DNA here is from genome assembly GCA_004027875.1 of Aplodontia rufa. Taxonomy (NCBI): domain Eukaryota; kingdom Metazoa; phylum Chordata; class Mammalia; order Rodentia; family Aplodontiidae; genus Aplodontia; species Aplodontia rufa. Next base: position 38,404 of record PVKS010009101.1, on the reverse strand, counting down.
AGATGTAGTTGCTAGGGTTTTATTTGTTTTTACCGTAAACAAATCACTAGCCAAAAATTTAATTGTATTCCCCACTGTGTTCTTCATGCCTTATGATAAGAAGAAACAGTTGGAGTAATTACAGGGTGCAGAATGAGGTGAGCTTGTTATTCAGAACATGAGCCGTGGACCTGCAGTATTGGCATCACCTGGGAGTTAGCTTGATTTTTAAGAAATGCAGAACCTCAGGCCCTAATTCAGACCTGCTGAATAAAATTGGCATTTTAAGAAGACTGCCAAGTGATTCCTACGCATTTTCATAAAATGTAAAAAGTGCTGATGAGCCAGATATTAAGGGTGTGGTAAACAGCATTTGACTTACTCACTTTCTGCCTTCACATATTTAGGCTTCAAAGTCAGAGGTAAAACAAAAAATGTGTACTCATGTTGTATTTCTGCATTCTTTTCATGAGTGGGTGGAGTGTAGGAAAGGAGTATTTTCAAACGTGATCAGCTGATTTAATTGCCAGGCCCTGACTCCTTCAGGTTAAGGTGTCTGCAGTCTCATTGGTCTTCACAAATGTCAGCCACAGGGAATCACATACATCCAGTGCAGGCAGCCTTCGCTTTCACATGTGAGGCAGACCCAGGAGGAAGTCAAACAGTGATCTTTGAGAAGGTCCTCTTCCCAGAAAGCTGGAGAGGGTTATCTAAGGATCCCTGTGCATGCACCACCTTGCCAAGGTATTTAAGACATTTTTTACCCATAATTTTGTCCTTTTACTTTATGAATGGGTACACAGAGTCCTTGATTCAGAATAGAGTGAGCACTGGTTTCTTATTGTTTTGGTACTAACAGAGGCTGCCATTTGTCTGCCTCCTGTCCTGCCATGTCACAGTGGCTGCCTCTCACCTTGTCCTTCCATTGCCTCCCCCAACACCACAGAGCCCAGATCCCCTGCTGCAGTTCCACCATGTCTTATGTTACTTTTTTACTTTTATTTCATCATGCCGTTTCTGGAATGAGTTGCTGAGGAAGCTGCTTCCATGGTGGTATGGAGCCTCTGGTTTGGGGGCAGGACTGTGCCCTTTGGGTCAGGACGTGAAGTGATGGTGTGGACTCCGCAGCCAGGTCATCCACCTGCTCTGAACCTAGCACCTGCTTCCTAGCCCAGAGGTCCTTCTCCTCTCTGTGCCCCAGTTTCCTCTGTGAAAGCACCTGACTTTATTCTGAGTTCTTCCTCCGCATTAACTCTCTTGGTCCTTGCAGCAGCCCTGGTGCTTGCTTGAGCTTGCCTGTGGGGCTGCCCTCGTGCCTCTCTGTCTCTCCAGGGCTGAGATTTCACTCCTATGTGTGCGAAGGTGCAGTAACTGAGGTGCTTATAAGTTGCTTTTGAAATACATCTCTTTAGTTTCCTTCCTGTGGCTCCTGCTTTTCCTCTTTCAGTTGTTTTGTGTTGTACTCTTGAGGGTCAAACAGTTCCATCCTGGGTGATGCCACGAACACTTTTAGAGAAAGCTTTCAACTAGTGCGTAAAGTCCTTGACGACAGCAGCAACAGCGAAAAGGGACATTCCATGGGAGGAGACCTGGGTCTGCGGCCAGAGATAATCCAGACCATGCATGCCTTAGACCTGCACCACGTGCGCATACTATTTAAAAGTTGTTAATTAAAAGGTAAAAATTAAATAAAAGGCTCGGTCCTCAGTCTTTCTCACCACATTTCCAGTGTCCAGGGTACCCTGTGGCTGTGGTGTTTCCATTCCACATCAATTTCATTTTCTCCAGAGGAATTAGCTGTTGGGCATTTTTCTAGGATTCCCATGGTAACATTGTCAGTCCGTCGTGACAACTTCTGATGAGCGTGTTCATCTTGGGTGGTGCTGGCTGTCCGCTGGGATGTCACGCGGAGGAGCATCCAGCACTCAGAACCAGCTGCACTGGTCTCAGCTCCAGCTCAGGACTTGGAGCATCTTGGTGCTCAGCAGTTGTAAGCGGCAGCCATCGCCTCCAGGTGCCTTCCATATGTCCCCAGTGGCAGCCCCAATTCTCCTTTCTTTTGTGACTTCTTTCCCAAAGCTGTTAAAGCGACCTGCAGTCCATGGTGAAGTCTCGTCATGTTCTGGATAATTTGTAGGGCTGGTTTGTGTGTCGTTTGTTCTTCTTTGCCCTCTCATTTGAAGTCAGGAAACAGGGATCCCAGTAAGAGCGCCCGCATGCTCAGCCGCTCAGTTTCATGTTGAAATGAGTTTCCTGCTGGAAGAGCCAGTGTGCTTCCACGGGGACTTCCGCCTGCCTCAGGGCCTGAAGCCGGTGCCGCCTCTCTAAACATGTCACCACAAGTGGGTCTGTGGAGGGCGCGAAGCCACTGGCAAACAGTGCAGGCGACTGGATGATCCATGGCAAGTCTCCCAGTCCATACACGCAGGTGTCCTGGGCGTAGTGGCCTGCAAAAAGACGCAGAAGCTGAGCTGCCCCCGCTTCCTCACCCAGGAGTCTGATCAAATTGCATTTTCATGACTGTTGAATTTTGAATTTAAGGTGACAAGGAACAGTTTTATTCTTTTTGTTTGTGATTTCTGTGGTATTTGATGGCTGCTTGGCTGCTGTAGGTGAATACTGTGGAATCTTAGCTAGTGCAGGGAGATAAAATGGCATTCATTAGCCTGGTAAATCTAACTTCTGATAGTGTTGCTGTTTGTGGTTCTGGGGCTTGGAGCAGGACATGTGTGCTCTAGCACTCAGCCATATACTCCCAACCCTTTTTATTTTATTTTGAGTCAGGGTCTTGCTAGTTTCCCAGGCTACCTCAAACTTGAGATTCTCCTGCCTCAGCCTCCCAAGTTGCTGGCTTTACAGCTGTGCACTACTTGCCCCCTCAGAGGTTCTGTTCAGTCCTTGCCTTGGTTGAGGGTAGTTCATTAAAACGGTGTTGGTTCAATGTGTCCTTACTTCTTTCTTTGGGTTTTCAGAGTGAGCTTTTCATATATGTAATTGAAAGAGAAATCACAGAATCAGTGCCAGTTGACTCCTTTGAGATTTGTCTGTACCAAATCCTGTGGCACTTTCTAGTGCGGCACACTGGATGTGGCACCTTCTCTGTCAACAGCCATGAGGTGGTTTCCATCTGCACCCTCAGTGTGCAGGTGGGAAGGGAGATCTCAGCTGTTCATTTTTAGACCCTGCTCTTTCTCCACTCAGCTTTCTTTGCATTCCCTACATTAGCCCAGCAATTCCAATTCTCAAAGTCTCTCTTATGGAAATAGTATTTTAAAAGGGAAGGGGTACTGCAAACTGAAAAGTCTAGTGCTGTGTATAAGACTGAACAAAATCAGAAGGAACTTTGCCCCAGCTGAGCAGGGCTATGTAAAGGGCCTCTAACTGACACAGGAAGGTATAGTAGATGGTACCTTTTACCATGATTAAATTATTTTAAGTGATAGACGTTCTTTGTGTGCTGGAGTGGGGCACTGGTGACAGAACCCAGGGGTGCTTTGCTGCTGAGCTACATCCCCAGCCCTTTTAAAAATTTTTTTGAGACAGGGTTTCACTAAGTTGCCCAGGCTGACATTGAACTTGTAGTCCTTCTGAGCCCCTGTGCCGGGCTCACTAATAGACATTCTTGGTACAGAGGGAAGGAATCTCAGTGGAGTTAAATCTAACCAGTTATAAATTCTAAATATGCCAGGCGCAGTGGTGCATGCCTGTAATCTCAGCAGCTCAGGAGACTGAGGCAGGGGGATGGCAAGATGGCAAGTCCAAAGCCAAACTCAGCAACTTGGCAAGGCCCTCAGTAACTTAGCAAAATCTTTTCTCAAAATAAAAAATAAAAAGAGCTGGGGATATGGCTTCGTGGTTAAGGACCCCTGGATTCAATCCCTGGTTATCACCACCCTGCCGCTGCCCAAAAAAAAAAAAAAAAAAAATCTAAATATAAAGATAAGCAGTGTGGGGGCTGGAGTATGGCTCAGCAGTTACAGCGCTTGCCTGGCATGCACTGGGACGCGGGTTGAACCCCAGCACCATGCACACAGTGAAGTGTCAGAGCAACGAAAGCCACATGAAAAACTAAATAAGATTGATTCTTTCTCTTTCTGTCTCTCTCTCTTTAACAAAAGAAAAAAAAAGCAGTGTGAAAAACAGGACGTAAGGGAGAAATGAATCAGCTACCCCTTGATTACAGCTACATAACTGTAGTTTGGATAATATTGGTTTGGACTAGAAAGAAACACAGAGAGGAACATTTTCAAAGTCCTGTTTACGCTCCCTGCATGATTAAGAACCAAGGAACTCTTGGGTACTGGTTTTGGTAGGGTAGCTGGGTTCGGTGGCAGGGTTAGGCATGAGCTGGCCGGTGTTGTTGCCCTTAGGCAGCTGCACCTTGTTGGAGACTCCACTCTGCCCTTTCCTGTGTTTTGGGGTGTGACTTGAAGACTTGCTGGGCTGCGGTCCCTCATATGCAAAAGGTAAACAATAGCTTCTACCTGAGAATGCTTTGTGAGGATTGAGCGCAGGCCCGCTCCAGAAAGTTCACCACCACCCCTGACACCGATGTTTAGCCTGAGGCCGTGCTAACTCTAAACGTTGCCCACACATGACTGTGTGGCTGCTGTCCTGAGAGAACGGTTTGCACTTAGGGGTGATGACCTTCAGGTTGCCACCAAAGGAGTCCTGAGCCATTACTCTGTGGCTTCTTACACCACTTGCACTCCATTTCCAGGGAGTTTCTGAGCACTCACTCACTGGTCCTGCCCGTCCCTGTGTGTAGTAGCAGAGCTCCTGAGTCCTTGTGGAAGCAGCTGTTTATCAGCCTGCGGCTGTTGCCCCCTTACCCCATGAAGAGCCCCGCAGTAGAACTGGATCATGGAAAGTGACCCCTTGGCAGGGGGTGGAGCTCACTGGTGGCTCACTGGCCTAGCATCACAGAGCTGTGCATTCCATCCCCAGCCCCCAAACAAAACAAGAAGGGGGAAGTGATCCCAGCTCTTCTGACCTGCCCCCGTGGTGGTCAGAAAGTGCTCCGTGGACAGCTGCAGGGCCATGTGTCCTTGCAGGGGGGATGCTCTGCCACAGCCACCCTCATAGTTTGCCCAGGTCTCCTGCATTCGCTGTCCCTCACCATCTGCAGCTCCACACAGAGGCCAGGCCCCTGGCCTTTTCCTCTCAGCACTCTGTCATCCTTGTTCTCCCTGAAACTACTGCACCTCTCAAGCAGCCATCTTGGGGCCGGCGTAGATGGGGAGAGCGTGCAGGAAGAGGCCCACAGGAGCCACGTTCCAGTCCCTCCCTCTAGACTCTCCCCCATCCTGGGGGCTGAGAGCACCCTGCAGTCACCAGGTCCCTCCAAGACCTTTCACATGAGGAACACGTGCTACCCAGTCCAAACCCTGCCTTGGGGTATCCATCCATCCCCTTGCATGCCTAAAATCTCTGGGACACCAGACAAAGAGACAGAAGGAATAGACTGAGAAAAACTCCTTCGTATCACTTCAACATGTGATAGCATCTCCTCCTTATTTCTTTTAGCGTTCAATTGAGACAAGTGTGAGGCCCGTTGCTCTAGAACAGGCACAGCAAACTGTAAAAGGCCAGAAAACCCATGTTTTGGTTTTGTGGTCCCTTAGGCAGTGTCCCAACTACTCAGTCCTGCCCTTCACTGTCATCAGTAATACACTGACGGTCACAATGGTGCGTGCCTATAATCCCAGCAACTCGGGAAACTGAAGCAGGAGGATCACAAGTTTGAGATCAGCCTCAGCAACTTACCAAGACAATGTCTCAAAATAAGAAATTAAAGGTCTGGAGTATAGCTCAGTGGTAGAGCGCCACTGGGTTCAATCTCCAGTATCAATCAGACAAACAAAAGGGGCTGGAGCAGTGACTCTGTGGTAGAGCGCTTGCCTGGCATGTGCAAGGACCCAGGTTTGAACCCCAGGAACACGTAAACAACTGAGTATCAGAAAGACTAACACATGATAAAAAATAAATAAGATTGATTCTCTTAAAAAGAAAGAAGCCCACCAAGTGCACAGACGTGGCTGTGTCCTAGCGAACTTTGCTTCATGTAAAGGAGCAGCAGTTGTTGGCTCAGCCCCACTCATGAGCACGTGTCTGCGTTTAAAACTCCGTAGGCTACAGCCCTGCTCCGTCCACCTTGTAAAAGCTCGTCACCCTGTGCGTTTACCATTATGCCTGTCTGTATAGCTTTACTTTAAATCAAAGGCTTTGTGCAAATTGACGCCATGCAGTTAAGCCTGGTCGCCAGTGTCGAGGCAGCCGCTGCCTGGTTTCTGCACAGCCTGGAGGCCTCTCCTTCGCTGCCTTTGGTTTACCTCTGCATCCATCGGGGACACTTCCTTCCTCCGTTCTCCACTTCGTGGCTCGAACGTTCCCTTCCCAGCCGGCACCTGGCGTAGCACCTGGGGCATCTAAGGGGACATAAGCAGCACACACTGTGGAGCCAGCTTCCTGGACTCCTGGTCCATGTTCCTCTGCACTGTCAGGCAGTCAGTGAGAGGACAGAGGGGACAGGACATCCTGTTGGGACTGACCAGGGGCTGGGATCTGTGTCTGTCCCTTTGCCCCTTGTAATTCCCTGGGGGTATAGAATGCTCTTTGTGATCATGGGTTCTGGAATTGTGTTTTCTCTGTAACAGCCCTCTGAGGTGATTTGAAACCAGGAATGGAAGCAGGAGTGGGGTTTTAGAAAGGGCCCGGGCCGCCTCTGCCAGGTCCTCTGCATAGTGTTCTGGACTGAGGGGCTCAGCTTTTAAGCCTGAAGCACCCTCCCTAAAGGAGCCAGTCAGCCTTTCACGGAGGAGGGCGTCAGATCTCCCCCTGCCCCAGAGAACCTATCTGAAGTATTAGATTCTCCCCAAAAACATGGCTGGCTTTAATATTTTCCATTCTTAATGGCCCTTCGCACAGTGCTTGACCCTATTAGCTTTCCAGGCATGTTTTATCGAATGAGGGGAGAAATGAACTTTTCAGAAATTTATGCTCAGCATTTTCAGAAGCCTCCAGCTGAGGAGGAGCAAAATGCCAGTCTCTCCTTCCTGCAGAGGAACTGACGCAGCCGTGCTGGCCTGGGACCATGGCTGCCTTTGCTAACTCCAGACCCCTAAACCAAAGTGGATTTCCTAAGCAGAGCGTCTGCAAAGCCACAGGAGGATAACTGTAGAAAGACGCTTCAGTTAAGAACGAAGCTCCTGGGGCTGGAGCAGTGGCTCAGTGGTTTCAGCACTTGCCTGGCAAGTGCGAGGACACGGGTTCAAACCCCAGCACCACGTACACAACTGAGTGTTGGAGCAACTAAGGCCATGTAAAAAACTAAATAAAGTTGTTTCTCTCTTTCTGTCTCTCTCACTGTCCTCTCTCTTAAAAAAAAAAACAAAAAAAAAAAAAAACGAAGCTCCTCTGAGCTCTTACCTTTTAGTCGGTTCAGGGTCACCCAGTAATGCTGCTCTGGGCTGTGGATGTCTTTGGACCACTGAAGCATGTCTTTTGCACGGACATCAGTCAGGATGAACTCTACAAACTGTCTTGTGAGTATGTAGTAAGCACTTCCAAAATAAATTGTTAGGTTATGAGGTGGCTGGTGTTTGAATCTTACATTGGGAGCTATGTAGACATTTCCTTCAGGACTGGCCTTGGAGTTAACATTTGGTGGTTGGATTACTCCAGGAGTAATGTTTTTACCATTCCATTTGCTTCTGATGTAGTGTGTGATTTCTTTGTTGGTTTTGATTGGAAAATCCTGTCCACAAAGATTAATGACATAGTTCCATTGAAATTTGGAATGGACTAGATCTTTCATGCAGTTAATTTCTGCCTGCAGTCTCGCAAACCCAGCGTGAAACCCCTTCTGTCTCTTGGAGATAAAGACATTTTCAAAGCAGCCAGCCAGGCGTTGCACAGCCATCTTATGCTTCCTCGAGGCCTTTTCGTCAACATGAATACAGTAAACATTCTGAGGCACATAAACAGCTCTGAGGAGCTGCACAAACATGGCCAGCTCCTTGGGCACGGTTATGATATATGCCAGAGAGAAATTACCCTCCTCTGCCGACAGTGGCCTGCTTATGAAGTGCAGGGCCTGGGACATCCTGGAGCAGTTTCCCGGTGTGTGTAAGTAAGCCAGTATTCCAGCTCTTCGCGGCTTTGTACAGAGTTTTGCAATTTGGGGAGCTGCCTCTTTCCCTTGAAATAAGGCTGAACATAGTTCGTCCGGATAAAAGCCACATTCTGCTGCTGCCGGAGAGGTGGGCGCCTCTGCTTCCTCAGGAGCTGGGCTCTTTGAGTACAGGAAAATGACGATGCAGATCGCCAGGCACATGAGGAGTCCAGGCTTTGTGGCTCGAAATTGGCTCATGTTTGGAATTCCAAGTGCATTTCTATTACTGTAGTTTGAAATACTCTCCTTTAAACTTCCTGGAAGAACAGCAGATAGAATTTAGAGTGTCATAGCTTCTCAGCTTTATCAAGGCATGCTACAGCTACATGCATTTCAAGTTAGTCATTTCACCAGGGTTTTCATTGGTGACAAGGTCTCACTGTTTCCTGGCCTCAAGCAGTCCTGCCTCAGCCTCCGAGGAGCTGGGCTGCAGGTGCACTCCACCACACCCCACTAGAATAGAGCCAATTAACAGGCGTCCTCCTCACGCCTAAGAGTTTCCTTATGCCCCTTTCAATCCTTCCTTCTTGCCTTCCCCTCCCTGGGCAGTCACTGATAGGCTCCTGTCACTCTGGGTCATTTTGGATATCCTACAATGTTATCTAAATGGAACCATGCTTCTTTTGCCTGGCCTTTTCCACTTGTGATACTGCTTCTGAGAATCGTCCCTGTCCATGTTTGTTCCTGCTCTTCTTGCTGAGTGTGTTCCAGCACATGACCGAGCATGTTCCTTTGCTGATGTGCAGTGAAGTCGTTTGCAGATTTTGAGTTTTGCGGAGGTGCAGTAAGCATTGCTTACCAGTCGTGCTGTGGGCAGGTGTTTTCGCTTCTCTTGTGAAGCATCAGTTGCTGCAGTGGCTGGTTCCTTCCTCAGTGTGTTCGCCCCTGAGGACACCGCCAGGCCGTTTCAGAGTGGTTGAGGCAGCGGTGTGTGCACCTGCCGGCACATGGTGCAGTTAGAAGTGTGATGCTCGTGAGTGTGTGCTGGTGGATCCTTGGGGTTTTACTCTGCCTTTCCTCGCTGGCTGGTGAGGTCGAGTGTGTTTGCAGGTATTATTCCCATTTACTTCTGCCTTTATTCTGTGTTATATTGAAACTGCATCTTTTCAGTGAAGGAAATGACTAAGAGAAATTTTGTGATTATAAACCTAAGCTTTTTCTTTTTTTTTTGGTGTGGTACTGAGGATCAAACCCAGGGCCTTGAATGTGGTAGGTAAGCTCTCTGGCACTGAGCTACATCTCCAGCCCATAAACCTACACCTCTTTATGTCAGTTGATGAATTGTTTTTCGGGAAGACATATGAAGGTGTTTGGTGATGATGAAGTCTCTTGTCTTGAGCTCTGCATAGGTACATAGGTAGAGCCATAGCAAAAAGTACTCAAGTGTTTTAATTAGATAATTATTAGTGCATGCTAGGATCATCCTTTGGAATTTAGGAAGAAAATTATCAGGTAAAATTATTGGGAATTTTTTTCTTATTTATGAGTCATGTCTATTTCCATAAAAAGTCACATCTTATTCCTGTGTCCTCTTCTCCAGAAGCCACTGTCCTTTGAGGGGAGTTCTGTCTCGGATTTGACATGATGCCTTGCATGTCCACATCCCTGTACATGTGCTGTTCAGATAAAGTACTGACCAGACAGCACTTTGAGTTATCCTTGAGTTCTTAACTGTGAGGCATTCAAAACTATTAACGTATATTGTATTGGTGGATTTTTAAATGTTTTGTATTTTCATTGTATAGATTTTTCTGCACAGCATGTGTAAAAAACGAAAAGCTGCCACTGTCCAAATGTACCTGGTGATGCAGTTCAGTGCTGGTTCAGTCAGTGCTGATGACCACCCTCGTAGCCCACTTTTAAAGACATGCTATGAATTATATATTACTAACCTTTATGAACATAGAACTGTGTATTTTCACATGTGCTCTCTAAACTAAACAAAGCCTGTGTAATAAAAATAGAAATAGAATGGGAAGGAGCCCTTCTTAAAAGGTAAAGCTTCTTACAGTGCTTAGAAATTTTGGTTGAAGCGTTGTCTTCCTGCGTTGTCCTATCGCATAGGGGGAGTTGGGCTTTTGTCTCTGATCTTGGTTTTGCTCCAGTTGCACAGGTCAGGTCCTTTGCAGACAGATTGTCCCCCACATAATCCTGTCCATCCCACAGGTGGCACAGCCCAGGGGATTGGGTATTTTCAGTAGTTAATGTAATTAAATGAAGATAAAGCTCAGGGGCAGCCCATTGTCCTTCAGGTAATGCCTGGCCTGCGTGGTTTCCCTCCCTTTTATAGATGCAGGGAGGAGAGGGGAGCGGGGAAGGGTGGGTTTGTCACCCCTCTCCTCAGTTCTGACAGCACAGCTTTCACAGTTGCTTGCTTAGCTCTGACTCCGGTTCACTTTAAAATTGGAAATGGACACCTGCTGAAATGCCACCAGCAGTTTATCTTTCTGTCATTATTTCCGCACAGAATTTGTAAGGCAGGCAGGTCAGGTCATGTAATGAGGTCTTTGGAGATCACACCGCTGGTGAATATAAACAGTTCTTGCTGTTGCTTTAACATGACATGCAGGGAATAATGCAGAAATTCAGGGTTACTCTTTGGGGCCTGGCTATAGTAGTGGTGAGCTCTGCTTCATTTGCAAACATTTCCTAGTGATTTTCAGTTGTTTTGTTTCTCTATTGTAAAGTCCGTGTTTTTATCCATAATGAAAGCGTGTTTATTACACTTATGCCTGTCAATTAATTTCCAAGAAATGCAGGTGGTATCTTCCAAGTATGAAGAATGCATAACCCTAAAAGAGTATAGTCTTACTGGTTTTTTGAGCCATATTTTTCTCCACAGATTTTTAAATCTTTATTTCTTTAAAGACTTTAGAAAGAATGGACACACAGGGCTGGAGCGGTGGCTCAACAGTACAGTGCTTGTCTGGCATGCGCAAGGACCCAGGTTTGAACCCCAGCACCACATACACAGCTGTGTTGGAGGAACAAAACCCAAATGAAAATCTAAATAAAATTGATTCTCTCTTTCTTTCTCTTACACTCCCTCTCTTTAAAAAAGAAAGAAAGAATGGGCACATGATGTCTGTAGATACCTAGTAGACACACGTGATCTGTGTGTGTACGGAGCAGACACACAAGTTCTTTGTCCAGCCTGGGCATTTTTACCCTCCATATCCTGTTCCTGGTTTTATTAAAACACAAGTGGCTTCTAAATTCTGGGGTGCGGGAGCACCTTGAGGTTTTTGCCACTCCCTGTCTTTTCGAATTGCCTTTATGCCCCATAGCTGAGCTTTTGAGCAGTAGCACTGTTGCCGCATTCATAACATGCAGTAGAATTAATAGCAGACAATGTTAAGCTGTGCATTCAGTCAGAAGGCCCTTCAGAGGGTGGTGAAGAAGTAGGGGTCAGCACTGTGGGTACGCGTGAGTTAAGGGTGGGTGTTCTGGGCAGCTGCAGGAATGACTTCCAGACAGTTCTTAGTGGACTTGTTCTGCATCTTACATTTCTTTCTGAGCACAATATACTGCCAAGAAACTGTTTGAAAACACGTCAGTCCGTGTTGCAGCCTGCATTGTCTCCCCGCCCACTCCCAGCAAGCCTCAGTGGCCAAGACACCAGCCACAGCGGTGTGGCTTTGGTGCCAGAAGTTGCCCCAGGACAGCTTGTGTAGAGCAGGCACTTTGAATTTGGTGCAGTGAGATTTAGTTTGTCCTGAAGACCTGTTCAGGGGAGTTGGCACTAACTCCATAAGACTAACTCTTTTTTGATAAATTTTTGTTCTTTAGAATTGTGTTTTAAAGGTAATTCCAGTGAGTAAATAATAGATGGGCATCTTTCAAGGTGCACTTAAAGTATCATATATTCTAAAATATTACTGCTTTAAAAAGTAATTTTAATCAGCAGAAACAATTTACCTCGTACCCAAAGAAAGCTTTTCAGAGCAAACAGTAATGTTGATTATCCTCCTTCCCTTATTGAGAAGCTGGCAACTCACTTGGAGACTGAGGAAGGGGCTTGGCCTCAGGGCCGTGGCAGACTCCGCTGTGGAACATGGGGGCCTTGTACCTTCCGGTGTGCAGGACCCTCCTGAGTCCACATGTTTGGCTGCAGGTGGGTCTTCAGGATCCCGAGGGCAGATGCAGGAGTGTGAGCCTGCCTGGCCCTAGGAGTCACTCAGTGCCTGTCAGCCCTGGCACCTCATCAGCTCTTGGCCCAGGCCATGAGTGGTGGGACTTCCCCAACCCACACCATTGGCACTGCAATGAGCATCTTGCGTCAGTTATTTTTGTCACCTCTGGGCTCAGAATAATGTCCAAAGCACCTGAACATTGGCAGTTTTCTCAATCCATGTGAGTTTACCATGTCCGTTGGGCCCGTTTTGAAATCAAAGGGTCCAGCTATCCAGGAAAACGGAGGTCTTAATTACAGAAAGCTTATTTCTTTGACATGCATAAACTTTTTAAAGCCATTTTGATATAAAGAGGAAAATTTCATTTTAGGATATCTACTCAAAAGAACCCAACTAATACCACAGTTTATTTTCATTGTTGGCACAAAATGAGAACTGGAGATTTAGACATGGCCTCAGGGTTGACTTAGTTATTACCTCCTGGTATGGAATTAACAGGTGGTGGCATTTTAAATTTAAAAACTAAATTGGTTTCATATTGTGAAAATATTCCACTTTTACTTGCTTTGACATAAACAAAAAATGAGATTGTCTTTTAAAAGATGCCTGCAAATATACATTTGAAATATTACTGATAGTGTAGTCATTTAAAGCCATAGAGGAAATAAAGAAAAACACATTTTACCTAAAAAATAAATCATGCTTCACCTGTGTGCTCACGGTCGACAGAAGAGGCTGCTCCCGTCCGGGCCGGGGGGTGGGAGCCTGGCAGGGCCGCTGCCTCTTCTCCCTGTGGCTTCCCAGGCAGTGGCTCCCGCTCTGGAGTTGCCTGGCAAGCTGTGCTGCTTGTGTGTCCCTGGAGGGCTTTGTTCTCCTTGACTCTGACGTGCAGATGGAAAACACTTGCTTCCCTCTTTCTTCAAGACTCGATCACTTGCTGAAAAACAAAAGGAGGCAAGAAAACCCGTGCCCCGGTGAAGGTGTCAGGGCACCTATGTTCTGGAAACTGCTAGATGAGATCTTGGCATTCGTGGACCAGATGTGTTAATGCTTTTAAAAGGCAAAAATTTAGTTATCTGACCCCTTTTCATTAAAGTGACAAAGTCATTTAAAAATCTGGGAGAAGCATAGGGTCCAGTGTGGCACCGTCTCAGGGAGGGAAGTGAGACTGCACGTCTGTCCTCTCTGTCTCCACCACACAGTGAGGGTGGGTCCTGCTGCTGCCCTCAGTGGGCTCTCCTCTTTCCCTCTCCACCTGTGGGCACCATTAGGGGTTGGGGGCAGCTCAGTGCTGGAGCACTAACCTAGTGCGTTCCTGGTCCCGGGTTCCATGCCTAGCACTGAAGAAAAAGAAAAAAGAAGGGAAAAAATCATGTGTTGTGGAGATTTGTCACCTCCTCTCATGTGTCTGGGTACCAAACTGGGTCATGGAGTCATGTGAGGCCAGGTTGTCCCTATCTGCTGGGGGAGTGACTTTTCTGCAGGGCGTGAACAGATGTCCGGGTGCCATGGAAGTATCTTAACTGAGCAAGAAGGACCCAGTCTGCGTAATCCAAGGCATTGTGGCATTCATGCAGCCTCTCCACAGTGAGAGCCAGGGTACTTCGTGCTGCTGCAGGGATGTTCAGCTTCCATGAGTCGAGGTTCTCATTTTATCTAGTGAGATCACAAAAGGAAGCCAGGTGCAGTGGCGCACACCTGTAATCCCAGCAGTTTGGGAGGCTGAGGCAGGAGGATCTTAAGTTCAAAGCCAGCCTTGGCAATTTAAACAAGACCCTGTCTCAAGTAAAAAATATGAAGGGCTGGGAGGTGTAGCTCAGTGGTAGAGCAGTCTTGGGTTCGATCCTCACAAACGACAAGAATCACAAAGGAAAGCTCATTTTATGAATGGAAAACCACACCGCCGGCTTGTGAAGTCTTCCTGTGAACGTGTACCCCATACCCTAAATAATTGTTTAAAAATTGTCCTGTGGGGGCTGCTGAACTGGACTGTAGGTCTGAACATACTTGCCGTTCCTGGAGGGTGGGGATTGGGCTGGATTCCACCTGCTCCTCACCTCCTCTGTGAGGAAGGAGGAGGGCTTGCTAAGACTAGGGGAGTGGCAGCAACTACTGAGGACAGAAGGAGAGAGCTGCCCATGCAGAATGCCTTGTGGCTCCAAGAAAAGTGCTGAGCCAAGAAGAGCCAGGCTGAGTGGATGAAGAGATCTCATGTATGGATTTATTCAGAGTGACTGAAATCTAAACAACGAGAGCCACAGTAGACAAAATGGACAGACGGCCCGCATGTAATTTACGAAAGGCAGTATGAATTCAAGGGGATGTTGTTGTTGTAAGATGTCCACTTGTTCCATAAACTTAGCCAGATGCCATTTACATCTGAGGAAGAGACGGGCCATGAGACCCGTCTTACCCGATTTATGGTAAGACAATAAAAATTGTAATCCAATTTTACACATTTCCAGGAATCCCCAAACAAGTGTACCCAATGTAGAAATGTGGGTATCCCTACTACATTTCACATAAGATAAGAGGGAAGTATCCATCAATTTCGGAGAGAAGTAAATTCACCTGTCCCTTAAAATGTGGGTATGCAATTGTTACATAGTAAATGGTTTTATACAGTGTAGTTTTATTTTATGTTACTCTGCTGTTAATAGGGCATAACATTTTCACAAGGCTTTTGGGGGACTCCAGTCAGTGATTAGCAACACACAGTAACGGTCCAGCTCTCTAAAGAACGATCACTACACCAGCTGGACACCCTCTCACATGTGCACACACCTCATGGAAAAGTTCTGAAGTTTTAGACTTGGACTTGTGTACTTTTATGTCCACTTCTAGTGTACTAAGAAACGACACGCATTTCAGTTTGCCGAAAGCAATGCTTGTGTTCCGGCAGCAAAGTGCTACTTCTACTGCATAGTAAAGTGAATGGCAGAACTGCAAAGGCAGGAGGTGGAAGTGGATTTTTACTGGGAAGGGAAGTTGTCAATTTAAACAGCAGCAGATAAGGAGCAAGTAAGGGAACTCTCTGTTGTCACAGATAGACATGACCTCCACAACATGTGACATCCAGGAGGCATTTCAATTTGTGACCCCCCTCTCCAGCCCAGAAATGTCAAGTGCTTTCCCGTTCAATCTAATACTTCGGGATTCCTACTAAAAAGGAACATAGTAAGCGTATGGAAAGGTTGCTTACTGAAAGGAAGCCCTCAAAGAAGAATAAGGAAGGGAATGTAGAAATTAAGTTATGTCTAACACTTTTGAAACTGCAATTAACTACGCTTTCTCAACAATACAGAATAGTCCCTTGCGGAACTGGTTCCGATTGTTATAAATACCAGATGCATTTTTAGTCCTCTACGGCGTGTTTGGAAGTTACTTATGTTTATATGAAACGAAGTTCTTAATGCTTTTCTACAGCAGTAACTGCACACCCGGAATGCCAAGACAAACACAAATCAAGGGAGAGAGTTTTCCCAAAGCTGCAGCATGTAAGACTAGAAACCGTTGATTCCACACACACAAAGGGATTTCTCTGCTACAGGAAATCCAAGTGGAAGAAGGAATGGAGAGATGTATAAAGGTTTCCTTTTTTTTTAAGAGGGACAGTGAGAGAGAAAAAGAGAGCAACAATTTTTATTTAGTTTTTCATGTGACCTTCGTTGCTCCAAGACGTTGTTGTGTACATGGTGCTGGGGTTTGAACTCGTGTACTCACACATGCCAGGCAAGCGCAGTAACCACCAGGCCACCACTCCAGCCCCGTAAAAAGGTTTCTTGAGGGAAGAAGGATGACGCCCCGTTTGCATTTGGTTTCCGGCCGCTTCTGCTGCATCACATTCCCTGCACTGTCCGATGTCCATAATGTTAAGTTGTCTAAGCAACTGCTTGGCGAGGGTGCTGTCCTCGTATGGGTCTTCACTCAGTGCATCATCATGTTCTGCAGTCAAAGCCCTTTTAGCCAGTGTGCAGGCAAGCCCTTGGCAGTTAAGAGCCAGCCCCAGGCGGTTTGGGGGTGTGGGTTGCATCTCTTTCCTGCTCGTGTCAAATGCCTCTTGGTAAGCGCCTTGGGAATTACCTGTCATTTCTTTTCAGTCATCATCACATGTAACTTCAGCATGGTATTGGAAGTGATCTCCCTGCATTTTCAGATAGAAGGCCTTACTCTCTGGAGTAGTTGCATTGGCTATTAAATACTTATCCAGCAATTCCAGAACCGTGGTGCAGACGACCTCAGCTCCGACTCCACTTTCTCCTGGTAGTCCTTAATCAGCTGCAGTTTCTTATTGGAGGTGTCAGTCTTTTGCTCGATGCTGGAGATGACCTCCAGGCGGACCTGCAGTCTGCAACCACCATATTCTTGAAGGCCACCTCGAGCAGGTTTTGCTCTTTGTTGGCAGCTCGGCGCCCTGCTGGGTCACAGGCTTCATGCAGGTGGTCATATTGTCATTGTGCTCAGCCAGCTTGGCCTTCTCAGTCAGCTCGGGCTTCTCCATGGGGCAAGGGCCAAGGGTGAGGCATGCGAGGGCAAGAGCCGTCCCAGATCAGGAGTCCTCCTCTTCAAGAGCTTCTCCTCTCTGATAGAGTCTGCAGTGGGATTTTTTAGAAATGTTTTTTTTAAAGTCAAAAAGGAGCTATATCCTTTGCCACTAAGATTAGCATAAAATTTTGGTTTTATTTTTCCTTCAAATTATGTGGTGTGATGGACATGCTCATGTGTGGGGAGTGTGAATTTTGTGTAAGCTTATGGGGGAATGATTTGGCTTTAAAATTTCATCACTTTTCATCCTGGATTGAAATATTTAATCTTTAGACTATTCTCATTCTTTTGTTTAGCAGTTATTTACTGAATGTCCCTTGTGGGCAGAACCCTGGGCCTCTACCATGACAGATAATGATAAAATGGCTCCCACTTGGAGTTGACTGCATGATGGAGAAAAGACGGCGTTTTCAAGACCGTACAGACACAAATGCATACATTTACTGAAAGCCGTGAAGTCCTCTGTAGGAAATGAACAGGATTCTATGGCAGAGAATAACTGAGTCACAGGTGGAATTTCTAGGTCAGAGATACACACAGCTGCTCATTGCAAGCATTTGTAAGGATGAAGATTGGGAAACCACTCTTCCATTTGCTTAAGTGATGTGGACACATAATACATTAGCCTGATGTTCCTGAGTCTACCACTCTTCCCTCTTGGGGATTTTTAAAAGTTCCTTAAAACATGAGTATCTAGAACGTATGAATATACAGTTACTAGTCTGCTTTTTCTTTTGTTGTGTGCTAAACATTTTCTATGTCATCATAAATTACCTGTGTGCTCTTGTGTTTACGGTATGTGCTAAGGGCAAGGGGTTCGCTCATGGTAGTACTTGGACTTGAGTAGGAACATCCTACTCACTTCCCTCATTTTGGGGGCATCTAAGTTATAAGTAGTGAAAGGAAGCAAAGGTTTTAAGTGAATAAGCAGTCTCATCTGTGCAATAGCAGTAGTCACTGAGAGCGTGTTAATAGGATGATGTGGGTCAAAGGGAAGGAGCCAGGCCTTTGGGCCAGCAGCACCTTTGCAGCAGCCCTGCCCTCTCTTTCTAGAGTGACCTTTGCCCTTTGTCCACAGAGAGGAGCCTGAACCTGGCCACTGGCATGGTGGGTGAAAACCTGCCCTTGTCTCACTTGCCCTTCAGAGATGAGCCACTACACTTGAATCCCCAACAGCAGGCAAGAATCTGGACAAGTGACAGGACCTGGAGCAGCGAAGCTGGTTTTGTGTCAGTCTCAAAGGGTGTTCCTACTCAAGTCCAAGCAACCAAGTCACTGAGAGTTAATGGGTCTCCTGAAGTTTTGAGAGAGTGAGCAGGATAGCTTAGTTTTTAATGTGAGTGATTCCTGGCTTTTTACCATGCGTGGCTGATTCAGCCTTGAGGACACATCTACTCTGGTACAGCACAAGTGTGTGCACAATACGTACACAGCCTCTGATCAGCCATTTCCAGAGGGGCAAGTCTGCTGACCCTGACATCATAGGAAAGAAGGGCTGCAGGACTCTGGAAAGGAGCAGCAGCCGAAATCCTGAAGGAGAGGCAGAGAGGTGCTGGTGGGGTGGTCACCTGCTTCCTCTCCCCTCTCTGCCCTTGGGAGGCAGAGACTCTGTTGACACCAAAGCTGTAACTCCAAGCCCCTTTCCATTCCTGCAGATTCGTTTTCTTTCCCTCTCCAAGGAAGATAACCTCCTCCCTCAAGGAATCCTCTATCCGAATCTCACCTAGCCTGGGACTTCCAGAAATCTCATCCCTAGGCCCAGCCTCCTGCAGCAGCTGAGCACTAGCCCCTTCTTTGCAGCGGTGTCCCAATCAGACATCCAGTTGGATCCACTTCCCATTACACGTGTCACTTCTCCAGCCTCAGGGATTTGTGGGTTGAAGGAAGGTATCTTCAGTCATGAAAAGCTTTCCAGACAAACCCTTGAAAGAAAAGGAGCTGATCTTAATGTGAAATAACCACTCTTTTTTTTCTTTCTTTCTTTCTTTCTTTCTTTCTTTCTTTCTAAGAGAGAGGGACAGTGAGAGAGATGGAAAGAGAGAATCAGTTTTATTTAGCTTTTCATGTGGCTTTCATTGTTCCGACACTTCCTTGTGTACGCAGTGCTGGGGTTTGAACCCGGGTCCTCACGCATGCCAGGCAAGCACTCCAACCACTGAGCCACTGCTCCAGCGCCTCAAGTGACTTTTTACAGATATCAGGAAAAATATTGTTGGCTCATCCACTCTACATGGTTCTTAAATCAAAGTAAACATGTGAATCAGTGGGATAAAATCAAGAGTCTAGAAATTAGCCCTCACATTTGTGACTGCTTTTCTGCTAATGGGCCCAGACAATTCGAGGGCAGGAAGAATGGTCTTTTCAGCAAATGGTGCAAGAGGGACTGGGTGCCCATGTGTGTGACTCCACCTTCTGCCATGCGTGGAGTGGACTCAGAGGGTCATAGCTGTGAGCTACAACTGTTAACTTGTTAGAAATACGGGAGCAACTCTTCATGATCTTGGGTTGGGCAATGATTTATTAAATACGAGACCAAAAACATAGTGGTAGAGAAGATGATCAGTAAGTTTTATTCATCAGCATCTAAGACTTCTGTGCTTCAAAGGACATCAGCCAGGAAGTGAGAAAATAACCCACAGGAAGGGAAAGAACATTTGGAAATCATGTATCTGAATTGGGACTTGCAGTGGTCTGAACACTTGTGTTCTCCCCTAGTTTGTATGTTTAAATCCAATCTCCAGTTCAAGAGGACCCAAGAGGTCAGACTTTGGAGGTGATATAGCCTCTGGAGTGGGTTAGGACCCTCATAAAAGGCCTGAGAGAGCCATTTCTGCTGCCACGTGAGAGCACATGGAAGACTCCATCCTGAGGAGAACAGGCCCTCACCCATAAATGCCAAATCTTCTGGCACCTGATCTTGGACTTCCCAGCCTCTAGAACTGTGAGCAAGAAATTTCTATTGTTTAAGAATTACCCAGTGTAAGATATTTTATTCCAGCAGTCCAAATGGACTAAGAACTCATCCAGAATATATAAAAAACAAATCAACATTTAAAGAAACAATGAAGAAATTGGCAGGAGATTTAAATAGACATTTCTCTGAAGAAGCTGTACAAATAGCTGGTAAGCTCATAGGAAGATGCTCAGCTTCACTGGTCTTCAGGGAAATGCAGATTTAAAGACAATGAGCCAGGCTTAGCGGGGCATGCCTATCATCCCAGTGACTTGGGAGGCTGAGGCAGGAGGATCCAAAGTTCAAGGCCAGTCTTGACAACTTGGTGTGATCCTTTCTCAAAGTCAAAAGGACTCGGGATGTAGCTTAGTGAACAAGCACCCCAACTTTAATCCTCAGTGCTGAAATTAAAATACCAAACAAGCTATCTGCACCCTTTAGGATGGTTATGATTAAAAAGATGGAAGCCAGTGTTGGGAAGTCTCTTGGCAAGGGGAATCCGCGTAGCTCATGAGTGTGTAAATGGTGCAGCAGCTCTGGCAGTTCGCCTTTGGAGGAGGGGCATTTCCTCCAGGATTAGACACAAAGTCCACACATGACCCAGTAATCGCGCTCCTAGGAGTTTCCCAGCAGAAGTGAAAACATGTTCCTGTGAAGACTTGCCTGTGAACTTTCTCAGCAGCAATATCCGTAAGAGTCAAAGTGAGAGCAACTGGGATGTCTGCCAGCTGATGACTGGAGAACTTAAATGGGTGGAGTATGTAGTTCCTATACATCTACAGCTTGGACGAATCTTGAAAACATTGTGCTAAATGAATGAAGCCATTCACACAGAGAGCAAAGACATGGATGTGAAATGCCCAGGAGAGGCAAATCTGCAAAGGCAGAAAGGGATTAGAGGTTGTCTAAGGCTGAGGAAGCAGGGAGGGGAATGAGTGCCGGTAGACGTGGGATTCCTTTGGGAAGTGATAGAAGTCTTCCAAAATGAGATTGTGATGGTTGCTCAACTCTGTAAACATGCTTTAGAAGCTGTTGAATAGCACACTTCATGTGAACTTTATAGATGAAATTTTAATGAATCCGGTTTTTAAAAAGGCATGTTGGGGGGCTGGAGAGGTGGCTTGGTGGTTACAGCACTTGCCTGGCATACACAAGTACGTGGGTTCGAACCCCAGCACCATGTATACAACAAAGTATCACAGCAAAGAAGGCCACATGAAAAAATAAAAATTGATTGTCTCGGGGCTGGAGCGGTGGCGGCGCTTGCCCAGCATGCACAAGTACACGGGTTCAAACCCCAGCACCCATGTACACAATTAAGTGTCAGAGCAACGAGAGCCATGGGAAAAACTCAATAAAAATTGATTCTGTCTGTGTGTGTCTCTCTCTCTCACTGTACTTTTTTTTTTTTAATAGAGGACAGTGAGATAGAGAAAGAAACAATTTTTATTGAGTTTTTCACATGGTTCTCATTGCTCTGATACTTAGTTGTGTACGTGGGTGCTGGGGTTTGAACCCATGTACTTGCACATGCTAGGGAAGCACTGTAACCGCCAAGCCACCACTCCAACCCCTGTACTTCGCTCTTTAAAAAAAATTTTTTTTTGATTGTCTCTCACTGTCCCTCTCTCTTAAAAAGAAAGAAAGAAAAAAAGCCTTCTTTAAGGCTTTTTTAAGCCTTCTTTTCTAGAGCTTTTGTGTCCTGAGCACGGTACCTGGAACTAGGAATGGAATGTGAGTTCTGCTCCCTTTCCTTGTAAAACAAGGATCATGGGATCACAAGACTTTATATAGAGTGTTCTACGAGTTGGAGAGCCACAGAGTAACATAGGCAAGGGAGAACAGCTCATATTCATAGACAAGGTGGGCAGAGTGAGCTCACATCTCTTCTACTCGGTGTGTTTAGGAAATCCCGTCCCACTCATTGAGGGTGGAGACCATGTCCTCTTTAGCATGGCGCCCAGCTCTTTGGGGGCACCCTAAATAACTAACTGGTTTTGTGTCCTCCCCCAAGGTCTTTTACATTGCCAGTGTTATTACCTGGTAACTTCCATTGCAATGAAAGTAAATGGTTTTGCAGTGTAATGAGTGACGTTACTGTCCTGCCTTTTCTCCTTATACCCTTTGCTGTTTTCAAGCCTCGGGGATGGTGAGACTCCCCCTGGAGGATATGCTTCAGTTATTTCTGAGAAATAAGGGCTTTCAAAATGGGAGGTTGTGGTTATATATGTGTGAGGTACACAAGCTGATGTTTTGATATTCATGAGATGTTGCTACATGCCCATGTCCATGGGGAGGTGAGTGCTGTGGTCAAGCAGGTTAACCTGCAGCTTCTCACAAAGTGACCTTTGTGTGGGAGGCATGAGCATGTGGCATCCGAGCACAGTGGCATCAACAGCTTGTCCTCAAGCTGCAGCAGAGCTCCAGGCGTGCCCATCCTTCCTCACTGCCACACCTGGTAGCCACCTCTGCTGTGTGTCCTCAGCTTTTGGGTCCCTGGTGTGAGTGCACATTTCTCCCAGCACACTGTCCTCTGTCTTATATGAATATGATTGTTTTCTGTAAATTTGTCCTTTGTTACATATGCTGCAGGTATTTTCTTAGCTTTTGGTTTATATTTTATTTCAAATCTTGTGGCTTTGTCATGTAAGTTTGTCATTTTTACATAGTGAATGTTGACCTTTTTGGCTTGCCTTTTCCTTGATTTAAGGGAATTCTGTACCCTAGAGGTAAAATAGGCTTTCTTATAAATTCTCGTTCTTTTAAAAAGTTCTTGTTGCATTTAGGTATTTATTTTTTTAAGGAGGGACAGTATGAGAGAGATAAAGAGAGAATCAATTTTAATTAGTTTTCATGTCACTTACACATTACTTTAACACTTTGTTGTGTATGTGGTGCTGGTGTTCGAACCCATGCCCTCGCACGGGCCAGGCAAGCACCGAAACCACCAAACCACCGTTCCACCCCCTGTGTTTAGGTATTTAGAGCCCAGCCCAGGGTTTCTCCCCTGCAGCGCAAGTGGCATTTTGGATAGGGTGCTGCAGTGGCAAAGGCCTTCTTTTGTACTGAGGGTGTTACCAGGATCCCTGGCCTTTACCCACCAGGTGCCAGAAGCACCTGCACCCCAGATGTGACCTCCAGAAATGTCCTTCCCCTGAGGAGCAGGATCATCTCTGGTTGGGGAGCACTGCCCTGGAGCTAAACCATGCCCTCTCTTTACAACGGAGGAAACTGAGGCCCAGAGAGTGAGTCTTACCTGGACAGGGCTGTCAGAAACCTCCACTCCAAATGTAGGGCGCAGAGCCTGCATTTCCTTCTCACGGTTTCCTCCTCCTGCCCCAGTCCAGATGCAGGTCCCTGATGTGTCAGGCCTTGGTAGCAGGGCTGGGGCCACAGCAGTGACAACAGCAGTCTAGACAGTCTGGACAGATAGGCTTTGAATGTGATCCATGCCGTGGAGCACACGGAGGGAGGGAGGTGGCCACGTTCCCTGCCTGGTCACACATGGCCTGAAGAGGAGGTTGCTCCCTCAGACACACCGGAACACTGTCAGGTGATCTAGATCCTGCCCCCAGTGCTGTTCTGCTAGTTTGTCTGGGGATCCCCAGGAACACCCTCATACTTGGACTCTTCCAGAGTGACTGACGGGAGTTAGCATATAGTGGTGCACTCAGCTAAGACCTATTGCAGTGATGTAGTGGGATGGGAAGGGAAAAGACACAGTGTGTGGAGTCTGGAAGAATCCACGTGAAACTTCTATATGCTCTTTCCCTCCCTTGAAGGGACAGAGAGCGAACACTGCTCCCAGCACCGTCGTGCCACTGCATCTGTCCAGAGTCAGTACCCAGGGGTTTTGCTGTGGACTGGTTACATGCCCTTTGCCTAGCATGTACCAAACTTCCAGACTCCCAGAAGGAAAGCAGGTGTTCCATGTGAACCACATTCATCCAGAGCGGGAGGCTCCCAGGCCCTAGCTCCCAGCTGGTGAAGCTGGTTGCAGGCCGAAGCTTGGGGCTGTGACTAGGGGCTCAGAGTGGCTTCCCTTCTCGTGACCAGCTCTGCCTGCTCTCCTTTGCCCTCTCCAGTGCGGCACGGCCTTCCAGGAGGATGATGTCATTGTGCTGAATGGCAGCAAGGAGGATGTGGCAATGCTGAAGGGAAGGATGGAGGAGAGAAGGCTGCGAGCGAAGCTGGAGAAGGTATGAAGCGGGGGCAAGTGCGGTCTTCAGGCTCCAGCTGCTGCTAAGGGGTGAGCCGTGATGGAGGGGACTCTTACAACCTGGAGGGCTGGAGCTCTAGGCAGTCCAGGCATGGCTCAGCCACAGCAGTCCTATTTGTCCACGCTCAACTTCATCATCAGTGAAGTAGGGTTGGTGACAACTCGTGCCCAGGACGTGGGGGTATCAGGAGGATTAGGAAGGCCATGCCCGTAAGGTGCTCGCACAGAGTACAGCGCTTGTGAGCCTGGGAGAAAGGCAGTGACTGCGATTGCTGTCAGTGTCGGTTGATCTTAAAATATTACATACTCAATTTTTATAACTTGGAAAGCAAAGGAGGAGTGAAAAGTCACCACGGCCCCAGCAAATCTGAAGGTTCCCTGTCTCCCAGACGAGCGTGCACAGACTCCCCTGCAGGCCAGCTTCCAACAAACCTGGGGCCCTCGGAGCCTGCGTGTCTCCCCCTCCCAGGCCACCACATGCAGCCCTCGGGGACCAAGGAGTAGCACAGAGCTAAGAGGCCCTCCCGCAACTCCAGCCATCTCCCGCACCTTCCTGAGCCCTCCCTGGGAGTTGTGGTGAATGAGGCTCCAGCGGTCCAGAAGGGAGCCCAGAGACACAGCACTGGCAACAATCACCAAAGTTCTGCTGGGTGTGCAGTGGTGGGGCCTTGCTCTGTGGTCCCAGGTTTGGAAACACATTCCAGAAGCAGGGAGAGTGTTCTTAGTGCTGCGCCAGCGAGCAAGCTCAGCAGTGAAATCGTCCAGCGCACGCCATGGACTCTGAGTCCAAATGTGCTTTATCGTTCACAGACGTCAGCGTGTACTGCAGGTCTTTTGTGAATGGTTAAGTGTTTCTTTTATCTTTTTGTTTTTTTGAAGAGAGAGAGAACCAACCCTGTTTAGTTTTTCATCTGTTCTTCATTGCCCCAGCACCCAGTTGTGCATATGGTACTAGGGTTCAAACTCGGGTCCCCATGCGTGCTAGGCAGGTGCAACAACACTGAGCCACTGCTCCAGCCCCAAGTTTTTTGTTCTTAATGGAAAACTTAGGATGAGGGTAAACTTGGGAGGACACATTGATGCGAACTGAGGCAGAAGATGCTGGAAGTTAAAATCAGCGTCTGTGTTCTGAGGACATAAACCTGTGGGACAAGAACCAACCTTAAGGTGTCGGAGTGGAGGCACAGCAGTTAAGGTGCTTGACTGGCATGAGCGAGGACATGAATTCAATCCCCAGCACCACGTACACAACTAAGTGTCGGAGCAACTAAATAAAATTGATTCTTTCTCTCTCACTGTCCCTCTCTCTTAAAAAAAAAAAAAGAAGAAGAACCAAGCTTAAATGTACTTGCATCAGTGAGTGACGTGATGAGGGAAGGATTTTCAGAGCTTCCTTGTTCTGCTTTTTGTTTGTTTAGTGTCAGAAGAAGCAACAGGAGCCTCTCCCTGGAATGACGTACAGTTCATGGTTGTCAAGCTCAAGAAAGCTGGTACTCACGCAGTGTCGCTCTTAACAGGACCCAGAATCGTCAGAATGATCCAGATCCACTGGCTTTTCCTTCTTTTGTCATTTATCACTCAGAAAATGACCATGCAAATGGCTCTATAGGACAAAGAAATTTGACCACTCTTTGTAATCAGATGCTAATAGAAACAGCCTGTGGAGAAGTTTTAAGATTTTTTAAGAGAGAGAAAGAGAGAAAATCAGTTTTATTTAGTTTTCTATGTGGCTTTTGTTGCTCCAACACTTCCTTGTATACGTGGTGCTGGGGTTTGAACCCGGGACCTCATGCATACCAGGCAAGTGCCGTAACCACCGAGCCACCACTCTCAGCCCTTAAGATGTTAATATACCACTCCAGAAAACGTGGAAAGAGACCCTTGATCATTTAAGTGCTGCATTCAAATTAAAAATCAAGGGGCTAGAGCAGTGGCTCAGCAGTATTGAGCACTTGCCTGGCATGCGTGAGGACCCAGGTTCAAGCCCCAGCACCACAGACACAACTAAGTGTCAGAGCAACGAACACCAGATGAAAAGTAGAGTAAAATCTTTTCTCTCTCTTTCCCTCTCCGTCTGTCTTTCTCTCTTTCCCTCTCCCTTCCTCTCTGAAATATAACAAAGTCAAACGTGTGAGAGAGAATTCTGAATTCTAAATAATTTGATTTCATTATAACAACAGAAAAAAAGTTTGAGGTATGTTTGACCAAGGTCAGCTTCCAAAGGGGATCTGCTTGCCTTCCGTTTCTACCACTGATGTTTCTTTTTCTTAATGTGAAAGGGAAAGTTTGTATCTTGAAGGAAGCTACTAGCGACTTTCATACTGGCTTTGATGTTCTTGCTGTTAGGCTTCCTGCCAAGCTGTTCAGAGCCCAGTGGAACCAACGTGCCCCTCTGCAAAATACCCACTGGAGCTCCTGTGAATCCTTAGATACCACTACCAAGATACAAAA
The DNA here is from genome assembly GCA_004027875.1 of Aplodontia rufa. Lineage (NCBI taxonomy): Eukaryota > Metazoa > Chordata > Mammalia > Rodentia > Aplodontiidae > Aplodontia > Aplodontia rufa. The sequence continues at coordinate 11,951 of PVKS010009101.1, read as the reverse complement.
TATTTCCCAAATAAACTTGCAGCTGGAAACGGGGCGTGACACCTCCTCAGTGCTCCTGCTTCCCAGACAGCTCAGCTGTGAATAGAGGGCTCAGAAGCGAACGGTGTGGTCTCTGGTCCTTAGAAGAAATAACAACCTTCAAAGATACGCATGCATGCGAGGCACGACTGAAACGAACAGGGCTTTATGTTTTGGTTCTGCATTACCCTGCATGTGTGTTACAAGTTCGAGGCCATTGCCTGAGAAAGGTCTTTCTTCAGTGTTTGCTGGAGAGGGGGAGGCCTGAAATAAATGGGCTGTGTGCACCTTTAGCACCACCTTTGGGTACTTGGGGAAATAACATTTTATGTAAATTGAACATGGTCTGTGCTCGTTTCTGTGGTTGCATCAGTGCAAGCTCAGCTGTGTGGTTTTCAAATGATTCATTCATTCCTGTTTATCCTTGCTGATCAAAGTAACTAATGAGTAACAAATTCTAGTGCCTAAAAAATCTAACAAGTGTAACCCAGAATGTAGGACAATTTGCTAAAATGTTTACTGTAAGCCTCCAGGCCTTACAGCTAAATGGACTAAGATTGCAGCAGCTGGACAACTTTGAAAGTGAGCTAGGGGGCTGGAGTGGTGGCTCAGCAGTAGAGCGCTTGCCTGGCATGTGTGGAGGACCCAGGTTCGATAACCAGCACCACATACACAACTAAGTGGAGGAAAAACAAAAACAAGATGAAAAAATGTGACCTTTTTTTTTTTCTCAAAAAAAAAAAACCAAAAAACTGGGGAATGGGTAGGGTAGGTGTGCACTTTGCTGGCTGAACTCACAGCTGCCTGTAGGTGGTGTCACTTGTTAAACTGCTCTTTTGAAAGCAGCTGTAGCCATTAATGTTGCCTCTTACCACTAAAATCTGTCGTCTTCATTTAAAATTTTTGAGAATGAGATTTTTGGAATATAAATATAAAACTAAGCAAGGTCTATGAAGATCTGCCTACAAAGCCCTGGTGTGTCACTGGAGATGCCCATGAAGGATTGAGGTTTATAAAGAGTTAAGGTGGTCTAGTCTCAGGAGTGGGGGTCTTCCTTATACGACAGCGCTAGGAGTGGGGGTCTTCCTTATACCACAGCGCTAGGAGTGGGGGTCTTCCTTATACGACAGCGCTAGGAGTGGGGGTCTTCCTTATACGACAGCGCTAGCCCGGTGGGGACCCTGTGCCGCTGCTGTAGCTCACTCAACCTGGAGCAACTTCTTCTTACAGAAAACAAAGAAGCCCAAGGCGGCGGAGTCCATTTCCAGACTGGATGTCAGTGAAGGTAAGATGCTAGAAGAGGTCTGTATCCCAGCAAAACAAGACTGCAGGGCTGTGTCCTAAATAAGTTCATGCTTTTGTTTGGTTTTGCTTCCTTTGTGCCTTTTATAGAATGCCCAGGGCCATCAAAAGTGAAGACAGGCAAGCCTGAGGACCCAGGCCCAGACTGTGGAGAGAAGAAAGCCACATCAGTGCCCAGGAGCGCGGGTGAGTCATGCCAAGGCGAGCTGGCAACGGGAGCGCTGGGAACCCCGGGGGCATGTCAGCTTTACTGGAGTGAGCGAGCTGAGAAGTGTCGCCACCCCTGACCAGGAGCCCTGCTGGGGTTGAAGGGGTCTGGGTGCACTGTCCTGTTCAGTGAGCATGTGGTGCTGCCCAGAGCTGGACTTGAATGTACTGCGGGGTCTGTTGTGTGTGCAGCGTGGGGCATTGGCAGGAACTGCCTGCTTTCTCTTGGTTGGCGTCCTTATGTGCTCCACATGCGTCCTCTCTCCACCTGGATCTTGACCAAGTGTCAGAGCTTCTCTTTCTCAGGCTTTAACTCAAGAAGACAGCACTGATCTCACTAGAACAGCAGCACAACTGATGCGGTAGAGGAGGAGTGATTGCACTGTGTGGCAGCACAGTGGCCAGCGGTTCACGTCCCGCTTGGGTTCTCGTCCGGCTTGACATGGGATGGCCACTCAGCTTCCAGTACCTCTGTCCTCCCCTGCCACTGAGCACCCACCTTCTGATCTTTTTTCTTTTCAAAAGAGAGGGACAGTGAGAGAACCAATTTTAGTTTTTCATGTGGCTTTCACTGCTCTGAGACTTTGTTGTGTACATAGTGCTGGGGTTTGAACTTGCATCCTTCCACATGCCAGGCAAGCACCATAACTGCTGAGCCTCCACTCCAGCCCCTGATCTTCCACCTAAGCTGTTCATGGGGCAGGAGCAGAGCTTGGAGCACAGCAAGGTGCTGTTACCAGGGTTTTATGAGCTGAGAGCTTTGGTTTTTAGGAGGTGGCAAGTCAGGGTGTGTGCTTGGAGCCTGGGGGTGTGGCTCAGTGGTAGAGTGCTTGCCTGACACTCCTGAGGCCCTGGTTTCATCCCCAGCGCTGCAAAAAATAAGGGGTATGTGTTTTCAGTGTTCCTCCCAGAAGGTGCCAGGGAGGAGCAGCTGGTGTGTGCCCGTTCCAGAAAGCTGTGTTGGAATGACCTGTAGTCCCAGCATGAAAAGTTTGGCTTTTTGTTTTTCCAGCAACTAACGGGAAGGCTGGAAAGCCACTCTGTGTGGCTGGCAAGAGATCCATCGCCGACAGCGAAGAATCTGAAACCTACAAGTCCCTCTTCACAACTCACAGCTCCGCCAAACGCTCCAAGGAAGAGTCAGCGCACTGGGTGACCCACACGTCCTACTGCTTCTGAGCCCACCCAGGCCACTCCCCCAGTCAGGCTTCCCCCGGGGTGTACTGTGTGGCTCAGGTGGTGTCATAAAGTCCTCACCAACCTTCGAGACTGTGTGGTCACTCCTGCTGCGAGGGTGTGCGTCCTGGGGAGGGGTGGGGGGTGCCTTGCAGAGTGACTGGTGGCCTCTCCCCCAGCCTACATCTCCACCTGCCAAGTGTGTGGCCCTTGTCATGGCCAGGACATCATGGGCTGTACTGGGTAAGCTTGCAGTAGTGGAAGGCTGTGGATTCCTCACTGGTGTGTGGCCATCTCATTTTGACTAAAACTTTAGTATTTCGCTATTGGCAATTAAGTAGGCAAGTGAAACAGCCCTGGGTGAATTGAAATACAATCTGGTTGGAGGAGCCTGTGCAGGCCCCTGTACCCTGGATGGACAGGCCCTCTTGTCTGGCACGTAGGGAGTGTTCCTGTCTTAACCGTTTTTTGTTTTTTGTTTTTTTTTTAAGAGAGGACAGTGAGAAAGGGGGAGAGAGAGAGAGAATCAGTTTTTATTGAGTTTTTCAGGCTTTCGTTGCTCTGACACTTAGTTGTGTACATGGTTGCTGGGGTTTGAACTCATGTACTTGTGCATGCCAGGCAAGCGCTGCAACCGCCATGCCACTGCTCCAGGCCCCCATCTTGTCCTTTTGAGGACAGCAGAGGTGAGGTGGGCACCTAATGCTTTGGTGCAGAATAAGCCTGCTGCCCTTTCTCGCATCTGTCTACTTTTTTCCTTCTTTCCCCTCCCCAGTTTTTTTGGTTAAAGAAGCGGCAGCCACTGCATTGGTGGTGACAGGAGTAACTCTGTCCTCAGTGGAGGCTGAAGGGCAAGTGATGCATGGGACGGCATGTCCCACCCTTGCTTTCAATGGCGCACATCACACACCACCATTCCCAGGAGGCTCCGTCTCCATGTCTGCAGCTCCTTTTGCCTAACCTATCAGTTTTATTTGGTATCCTGTCCAGTTTTTCCTAGTGATCCAGTAAGAATGTCTCAGCTTCAAACCTTGAGCATCCCAAACCTTCCAGCCTCTGGCGACTGTGGCCTCCAGGGCACAGCCAGGGCAGGGGCTGAGCAACCCACCCTCTGTACTCATCCCCAAGGGGACCACTGGTGTGGTGGGGTGGACTCTAGATTCCTTTCCAGCCTTGGACAGTGAGCAGAGGCACCAGCTCCCTTCCACCCTATTTGAGGGGAGAGGGGATGGCGGGGAGCAAGGCAGTAGCCAAGGTGAGGCCTCAGGTGGCTTTGATCTCAGGCACAGTGGGGCTCTGGATGGGCAGGTGTAGCTCCTGAAGGGGACAGTGTCCATCACCCACTCCATGGGCACCACACATGGGCAACAGCGCTGAGGTGCACATGGTACCTCCTGACCAGGTCACTCACCACACACCACCTCTGATGAGTCCTTGCCATGGGAACAAACAGCAGAGGTTGGCGGTATCCCCAGGTGTTGGATCAGAGCGAGGACAGGGCCACCTGCCAGCTCCTCCATCCTCCAGGGTCCAAGCCACCTTGCCAGTGGGAAGGGACTGAGGAGATGGGGAGGGGCCAGTCTCCAGGAAGACTTGACTTCAGAAGTCAGATCTCAGTGGGCCTCGTGAATCTATCCTCTGTCACCACCAGTTCATGCCCCTGTCCTGTTGTGGAGCAGCACGCCAGGCTTTTGAACACAATATAGAAAAGAAGGGATTCAGGGACTCCTGTCAACAAATTCACGTGAACTTTTGCCAGTAAGGAAAGATGGTGCGCCCAGCCTGGAGAGCCTGGGGGTTGTTGGTGTAAAGCAAGTCTGCTGGCCCTGCTGGCACCCTCACTCCCCAGCCTCCTGCCTCTGTGCTGGTAGGGACAGCTGGCAGAGTGGGGGCCGTGCAGACAGGGCACCTGGAGTACCTGGCAGTTTTCCTCAGCAGCTGCAGCAGCGGAAGGGGTGGGGTGGGATGCAAAGAGCCTCAGGACCCTGGTGGAGCATGGGGGTGGGGACGGTGTCACACCAACACGGAGCCATGGCATGAAGGCCAGTGGCTTCTCAGCAGCAGCGGTCAGGTTGGGCTACTGCTTGTAGCACGGGGCTTTCTCATCAGCTGGGACCTGCACCTCACGCATCCTGGGCACCCGTCTCTGCAGGAGGCCCCACCACTCCCCCCGCTGTGCGTGTGGAGGAGCAACCGTGCAGCAGGTGGCAGTACTGTTGTTCCGTGGGTTTTTTAGATAAGTCTTCTGGGACCTCTGTCCTCCGCAGAGTGCAGGACAGTTGGAGGCACAGTGAAGGTGTCCAGGGGACCGCACCCTCAGTGACCTGGCAGGCAGCAGCAAGCCACTCTTTGGGAGTCAGCCTGCAGTCTAGGCACCGGAGGCCAGGGGAGCGAGTACAAGCCCTGCGCCCTGACCAGCACTTTTCTTGGTTCTTGGAAGCTGCTGGGTCAGATGCACTGGTCTAGCAGATTGCTTTATTCTAGGCTGTGTCCTTCCCCTGGGGACTTCTCACAGGCCAAGGTCAGCCCTTCCCCAAGCACGCAGCCAGCTCCTCCGTGTCTGCTTTCCTGTCTTCTGGAAAGTCTTCCTGAATAGTGGAATTCAGAGCCCTTCTGTCCTCCTACAATTCTGTTCTTGTCAAAACCAAAAGTCCTAGCCACACTCTGATTTCACCAGGGATCGCACGTTGCAGGCAGGGCACTCACATGGGAGGCAGTGGGGACCCAGCAGAGAAGGAGCCGCCAGCAGGAGAGTTCTCTCTCTATCCCCGCAGAGAGTGGCCAGAGCGTCCACATTCAAAGGAAGCCAGGAATTCGGAGTTCTTGAGTGAAGCTGCCACACTTCAGTGCTCGCCTCAGTGTGAGAATCACAACAGGAAGACGATGCAGGGCCTTGCCATCAAACACCAGACTCGGGAAGAACTTTCTGGCAAGGAGGTGGCTTCCCATGTCTGGAAACTCCTTCCCCTACCTGGAGGTGCTTCTCCAGCCTCATTATGCCCGTCCCAAAGGCATCACAATGGCCAGGGCTGCCTGGGCCCAGGCCCACTGTGACATCACCAGCAGCCAGCACTAGGTCCCCAGTCTCCCAGGCGCCAGGGCAGACAGACCCACCATGAGCAGCTTCCTCCACCACCTCTGCTCACCATGCGGACGCTGAGATGGTTCCTGTTCCTGCCTCTGTGCCTCTCTTGCGGCTACGCCTTTATGTTCTCTTCCCTGAGGGATAAAGCCAAAGAACCCCAGGGGAAGGTGCCTTGCGGAGGGCACTTTCGAATTAGACAGAATCTTCCGGAGCACTCCCAAGGCTGGCTTGGGAGCAAATGGCTCTGGCTTGTTTTTGTTGTTTTGCTGTACGTGATACTGAAGTTTCGGGGAGATGCCGAGAAGAGTAAGGTAAGGCTGGCTCTAGGTCCCCTCCTCGCAGGTGCAGGCTCAGACACCAGGCAGAGGCGGCGTCTGGAACTTGAATTGGGAGGATCTCACTGTCCTGGGAAACCTGGCAGATTTGCTTCCTGACATTCCTAGTGAAGACAGTAGTCTCCAGAGCCAGAGGTTGGGACAGTTGAAGATGACCTGTTTTATGGCTCACACCTGTGAATTTTTTTATTTTTATTATTTTTTTCTAAAGAGAGAAAATCAATTCTGTTTATTTTTTTCATCTGGCCTTCTGTTTCTCTATCACTTATTGTGTACATGGTGCCTGGGGTTCGAACCCCAGTCCTTACTCATGCTAGGCAAGCACTTAACTACTAAACCAATGCTCCAACCCTGTGAATTTTAAAAAATCTTTTAAAGGATAGACTGGGGAAATTATTGTTTTTTTCAGATAAAAATTATTCGCAGAGCCAGATTCACATTCTGCTAATTTTAAAAATTTTGCTATATTCAATTTATTACAAATTTCTGATCTTGGTGAAAAAGTTATAATCCCAAGTAAATGAAATTGAGGCCTGTAGCTGGATGCAATGCGTACGCCTATAATCCCAGCAGCTCAGGAGGCTGAGGCAGGAGTTTCGCAGGTTCAAAGCCAGCCTTAGCAATTTAGCAAGGCTAAAAGAAATAGAGGCCTGTTCTAAAGGAATGAAGGTGTCAAGTAATAACTGCTGGTCCCCCAAAGCTCTCAGGTAGAAGGGAAGCAGGGAGGGACATGGCGTGCTCCCTCCTGGCCACTCCCAGCACCTCCTGACGCTCTGTCCAGACCCTGCAGAGCTGGAGCTGGGAGATTGTTCCCACACAGGGCCCAGTGGCTACCATTTCAGCTTTGGGGGCCGTGCGGTCTGTGTAACTCCCCAACTCAGCCGTAGATAATGAGCACAGCTGTGATTCAACAAAACTTTATTTACAAACATGATGATGGCCACGTGTGGCCAAGACTAGAGCCGCACCAGGGCCGTGTCCTCTTAGATGAGCCCAGCTGCGTTGGCACTGTGTCAGAGCCAAGAAAATCAGTGCAGTTATTCACCCCGAGTATCTTTCTTGACAGGAGCAGACTCCTACTGGCCTTCGAGGCTGCCAGTTTCGCTCTCCACTAAAGAAACATCAAAACACTTCCCCCAGCAAAGACTATGCATTCCATACCCTAACCCAACTGGAGATGGACCTGGTGAAGTTTGTGTCCAAGGTGCGGAATCTCAAAGTCTCCATGGCAACTGGTGGCAACATCAAGCTGCAAAGCCCAGAGATGCCTACAGATCCACACAACAATATCACGATATACGAAATATGGGGAGAAGAAGATTCTGAATGAATGGATTTGTGTCAAAATAGGGGAGGAAGAAAACCAAGTGTTGACAAACAGTATCCAAACTAATTAAATATTCTGAAGAAAGAGTTCCCGCACGCGAGATCGTTGTTTTTCTCTTTGCTTTTTTTTTAACTGGAAGGAAAGTTGAAGTGAGGCTCCCAGCAGCCATGGCAGCTGCACTTGTTTGGGTGGAGGGTGAGTGGTGAGAGAGGGCTGAGAGCTACACAGCGCACAATGACAGTGATGTCCTTGACTGTGATGCTGGCTCGTGGGATGACAAAGCCGTGGGAACCTGGAGGAAGGTGCTGGCCTCACTTTTCTCTTCTTGTCTTTTTTACAAATTTGTGCAAACTAGAGAACTGATTCCTAATGACATATGATATTACAAAGGACGGCGTTCAGTTAGAAGGGATGCCTTTTAGAGTCATTTGCTTCCCTTAGCACCAGAAAAGTTATTCGTTCCATTCCATAGATTCCAATTGTTATCTTTTTCTTCTATGAAGCTAACATATGTATATAATGGAGAAACAGCCAGGTGCAGTGGCACCCACCTGTCATCTCAGCTACTGAGGAGGCTGAGGCAGGAGGATCACAAGTTCAAGGCCAGCCTCAGCAGTTTAGTGGCGCTCTAAGCAACTTAGTGAATCCCCTGTCTCAAAAAGTAAAAAGGGCTGTGAATGTGGCTTAGTGGTTAAGCACCTCAGAGTTCAGTCCCTGGTACCAAAAAAATAAAGAAGGGAGGGAAGGGTGTAGGGAGAAAAGCAGCATTCTCCACCACACAACTGTGAGGAGGCACATGCTATCAGCAGCCAGTCAGTGCCTTGGAAGAAAAAAGGAGCCTGGTGGGACTGCAGCCATGGCCAGTGCCCATCCAGCCTGGTGGGACTCTGAGCAGAAGCCCACAGCCCCTGCCCCTTGGAAGTCCTGAGATACCTGGTGAGTGGTCATTCGTTTCCCTGCACACGGACGCCTCCATCTGCATTCCCGACACCTTGCCCCTGGCCTGGTCACTCGCAGAAGCAGCATCCGCAAGGCATCAAGAAAGAGAATGCCAGGTTCCTTGAAACCAGAGGTTTCAGATGCTGGCTCAGAGGTCAAAGCTTCCTTGCCCCAGCCATGCTTGGTGATGGGGTAGTTGGTACTTTTAGAAAATTACAGCTTCATATCCTTGCAAAGGCAGTGCGGAAAGCACCCCTGTGCCTTCACTGCCTGTGTGTCACAGCCAGGAAGTGGACTTGGGAGGGCGTGTGAGTAGAGCTCCACACCTGCTCCCGCCTCCACTTCATGAGCCCCCCGCTGCCCTGACTGGCCCCACGGCAGCCCTGCACGCTCCACCTGTCTGCTGCTTTCTTTTGTACCAGGGATTGAACCCAGGAGCACTGACCCGCTGAACCACATCCCCAGCCCTTTTCATATTTGATTTTGAGATAGGCTCTTGCTAAGTTGCTTAGGGCCTCACTGAGTTGCTGAGGCTGGCCTTGAAGTTGCAGTCCTCCTGCCTCAGCCTCCTGAGTTGCTGGGATTACAGGAGTGTGTCCCCACAGCAGCTTCTGCTTTTTTTTTTTTTTTTTTTAAGAGAGGGACAATGAGAGAAAGAGAATCTATTTTATTTAGTTTTTCATCTGGTTTTCGTTGCTCCAACACTTCGTGTGTACTGGGGTTCGAACCTGCATCCTCACTCCTGCCAGGCAAATGCCATAACTGCTGAGCCACCACCTCAGTCCCACGCCAGCTGCTGCTGCTGTGAGGTCGCGTGCGTGGAATCGTGAGCGTATAAGCTTTTGCAACGTTTCCACTCAGCACCGCACCTTAGACCCGCTGAGTTTTGAGTGTGCCCTCCAAAACTCATGTTGAAAGAGAATTCCACAGTGGCGCTGTTAAGAGGCGGGTCCTAAGGAGTTTGGGCCGCGGGTTCCTCCCTGGTGAGGGGCGGCTGCTGTGGGGGGTCAGCGTTACTCGACTTCGCCCTGCCAAGTGCCTCCCCAGGGACCAGAGCTGTGCTCTGGACTTCCCAGCCATAGGGTCGGGTTAGGGCACCCAACGCACAGAGACAGCCCTTGGAGGTGCCGCCTGCAGGGGGCCGTGTGCTCACTTTGACTGCTCACCCACTGGGGGCACCTGGGTCGTTTCCAGGCCTTGGGTCATGGAGAAAGCTGCTGTGGGGCACCGTGCATGAGTTTTGTGTGGACACCCAGAGTGCGTTTGCTGGGTCATGTGGCAGGAACATTTCGGCCCATAGTCATTTTTTAAAACCTCTGAATTCGTGGTCAGTATGTGACAATGAGATGTCACATTATGTTGTAGCATCTCCCAGTGAGGAGAATGGACAGTGAATTGATAAGTGCCTGTAATATGCAAATGACCACAGGTACGATACACCTGGTCTCAGCCCTCTTGCGGGTTCCCACAGTACTCAGAGTGGGGTCCTGGTCCCAGCCTCCAGCCTTAGGGCCCCCATCTGAACCAGGCTGCTCCTCCTGGGCTCCATTCCCTCCAGGTGTCACGTGGCTGGTCTGCTCAGTGGTCGCCCCCACACCAGGCAGCCTCTCCTGAACACCCCTCAAGAGGAGCCCCATCTCTCACACCAGCCTGCTTCCTTTCCTTCGGAGCATCTGTGTGGCTTCGTCAGCCTGCCTGCCTGTTAGTTTTTGCTTGTTTGCTTTGCGGTGCTGGGGATGGAACTAGGGCCGCGTGCCTGCCAGGCGAGCCAGGCACCGTGGAGCTACACCCCAGCCTGTTAGCCTGCTTCTTATCTGTTTCTTTTCCCCATAGGCAGGGACTGTGCTATGTTTGTAAGAAGAAATGTGTCTTTGGTCTCCATCCCTCCCTATTAGCGCACAATTCCTGATAACCGGGGAGCCTCCAAGGTGACAAAGGAGGGCTCCTGGATGCCTCAGGAATCAGGGCTACTCTCCAAGGGCATCAGGCTGGTCCTGCCCTCCATGTCCAGGAGGGCAGAGGCATGAAGGTGGGGGCTCATCAGTGGCCGGTGACGTCAGGCAGGCGTCCATCCCGGAGCCTCCACGCCCCCGAGGTGCTGCTGCTGGCCGGCTCAGTCCTGCATTCCACTCCTGCTGGTTAGTTTTGTCTGTTGTTATTTTGGATATGCGAGGTCACATGAACTGTCACCTTGACTATAAGAGCTAAAGACTTGAAAAAAGGTGCACTCAGAAGCACCACTCTCCCTGGCACCGCTCCCGGTCCTGTCCTTGTCCTCTGCACCCCTTCCTGGCACAGTGCTAGCACCACTTACAGAGGTGCCAGTCGCAGCATCCTCCTGTTTACTCCACCTGGTTTGTTTTGCAGCGATCTGCAGTTTTCTCACACCTGCTTCTCTCCTCGGTGAAGGGTGGCCTGCTGTCTTGGATAATGGTTTCTTTCACTCCACAGAACATTCTGGAAGCCACTTGCTTCATGACAGCTCGCGGGCAGGCGGCGCTTCCTCACTGCTGCTGCGAGTGCTTCCCTGTGTGCACCACTGTGTATCCAGCCACACCTTATGAGCGGATGCTCAGGTTGCAGTCTGTGACAAGCAGTGGCACAGCACGTGGCCTGCGTGTGGCTGTGGTTGACGGTGCAACTCTAAGGCAGCCTCCTGAAGTGCAAAAACTGGGTGCAGAAATAGCGTGTGTGGTTTGATCGGCATTGCCATACTTCCCCGTGGAAGGAGGGTGTCGGTTCACATTGTCACCAGGCATTCTAGTACAGGGATGGCGGTACTGCTGGACACCTCCGACTGTCCGGTCGGTCTGTCCCAGCGGGCATGTGCGTAGCTTGCAGGTACTGAAGGCCACCACTGGGTGGCAGACAAAGCCCACCAGAGAAGCCAGGGAGCACGCTCAGTGGGGTTTTGCGCCAGGGCCCTTGCTTCCCATACTTGTGTGAACTGAAGTAGCAGCAGTTGTAGGGCTCTTACTGTTCATAACAGCAGCTAGCATCGCAGTACTGATGGCACGGTGACCTGTTTCCTGACAATAGCCACCATTTGGTCATCTGTTCGTTGAACACGTTTGTTCTAGGCACCAGGAATGAAAACGTGTCAAAAACATGAAAAGAAAACAGTCTGGGCTGGAGCTCAGAGCACTCACCTAGCGCGCGAGGGGCCCAGGTTCCAACCCCAGCACCACAAGCAAGACAACGCAAACACCCAGAACACGGGGGAGAGGGAGGGAGGAAGGGACCATATTCAAACGCACAAGTCAAATGTGGAGAAAGCATGTGTGGGGGTGCGCACATATACATGTGCGGGTGTGGGGGGTGTGTGCACATGTGTATGCAGGTGTGTGGGGGAGGGTTATGTGGGGGGGTGTACATGTACAGGTGTGTATGTGCACACATATAGATGTGCAGGTGTGTAGGGTATGTGCACATGTATGCATGCAGGTATGTGTGTGGGTGTGTATATGTGCAGGTGTGTGGGTGTGTATATGTGCAGGTATGTGCACATGTATGCATGCAGGTATGTGTGTGGGTGTGTATATGTGCAGGTGTGTGGGTGTGT
>PVKS010009100.1:0-65366 GCA_004027875.1 Aplodontia rufa | reverse complement strand
GTGGGATAGCTGGGTCATAAGGTGGTTCCATCCTTAATTTTTTGAGGATTCTCCATACAGCTTTCCATAGTGGCTGAACCAGTTTGCAGTCCCACCAGCAGTGTAACAGTGTTCCTCTTTTCCCACAGCCCCTCCAGCATCTGTCGTTGTTTGTATTTTTCATTTTTGCCACTCTAACAGGAGTGAGGTGGTATCTCATGGAAGTTTTGATTTGCATTTCCCTTATAACTAATAATGTAGAGCATTTTCTCATACATTTGTGGGCTTTCTGGACTTCCACTGGAGAGAAGTTCCTTCTAAGTACTTTAGCCCATTTATCGATTGGATTATTTGCGAGTTTGGACTTTAATTTCTTTAGTTCCCTGTATATTCTGGATATTAGCCCTCTGTCTGAGGTGTAGCAGGCAAAAATGTTCTTCCATTCTGTAGGTTCTCTCTTGATGCTCTTGACTAGATCTTTAGCTGTGCAGAAACTTTTTAGTTTAATTGCATCCCATTCGTTTAATTTTGATTTTACAGCATGCGCTGTAGGAGTTTTGTTAAGGAAGAAGCTGCAGACTCCTATAAGGTATAGTCTGTAGAAGGTGTTGACCTGACTTCTTTTTCTAGTAAATTTAAAGTTGTAAGCTTAATATCCAGGTCTTTGATCCATTTTGATTTAATTTTTGTGCAGGGCGAAAGATAAGGATCCAGCTTCAATTGTCTACAAATGGCTGTCCAGTTTGTCCAACACCATTTCTTGAACAGGCTATCTTTCTTCCACACTATACTTTTGCCCCCTTTATCAAAGATCAAATAGTTAAGGATATGAGGGCTTGTCTCAGGATCTTCTATTCGGTTCCACTGGTCTTCGGTTCTGTTTTGATACCAATACCATGCTGTTTTTGCTACTACAGCCCTGTAATATAATTTCAGGTCAGGGATTGAGATGCCCCCTATTTCTTCCTTTCTATAGAGTAGTGTTTTGGCTAGTCTGGGTCTCCTGTTGTTCCATATGAACTTGAATTGCTCAGCTCTTCAAGTTCTTCTCCTCAATGAAACATTCCCTCCAAATATCCATACTTCCCCGGCCTCTGTTCCCTCAGCCCCTGATTTTGACCCCAGTGATGAACCTCCTCCTCCTCAGTCTCACAACCAACCTCCTCCTTATGCTAATCTTCACTCACCCTCACCCACTCCCTCCTCACCCATACTTGTTCCATTGGGCTTCCCCCAATGGAACCTTCTGCTCCCTCTAAGGTCCTTCCTCTCCCTGAGGTAGCAGGAGCAGAAGGTATTATACATGTCCATGCCCCATTTTCCCTAAGCAACCTCTACCAGATAGAAAAACACTTAGGCTCTTTTGCCTCAGATCCCACCACCTTTCAAAAGGAATTCTTGCATATTACCCAGCCCTATAACCTCACCTGGCATGGCATTCATGTCATCTTTCCTCCTGCCTCCCCCCTGAGGATAAGGATCGCATGTTATTGGCAGCCAAGGCCCATGCAGATGCCCTCCACCACCAAAACCCTGCCAATAACCCACTGATACCACATCAGTTCCCCACATGACCCTAACTGGAATTATCAAATCAATTCTCCTGATAGGGCCAAGCTAGGTCACTATATTACCTGTGTCTTGGCAAGAATGGAAAAGGCTGCCTTAAGGCAGTCAACTATGAAAAGATTAAAGAAATCAACCAAGGCAGCTCTCTTTCTCTCCCACCTCTCAGAGGCCATGATTAAATACACTAACCTTAACCCTGACTCAGATGATGGCAGACATTGCCTTCATTTACATTTCATCTCCCACTCTGTCCCAGCTATCAGAAAAAAAAAACTCCAAAAACTGGAGGACCAACCCCAGACCCCTCAGTGTGAACTTGCAAAACTGGCCTTCAAGGTCTACAACAATAGGGAGGAAGAATTAAAAACCCAAAAACTCAAATCATCAGGCTATATACCAAATGCTGGCAGCTCCATGCAGACAAGAGCCCTGCGGCCCTCACAAAGGTTCTCTGCATCAGATTCCGTGCCTCCAGGTGCCTGCTTCAAGTGTGACCTGCAGGGGCACTGCGCAAACACCTGCCCTAACCCTAAGCCTCCAACCAAGCCATGCCCTCTCTGCCATCAAAAGGGACACTGGAAATTGGAATGTGCTCAACGAGACTCTCCCTCCCATTCGACTGCATCCAATTCCCATAGGTCCATGGACACAAGCCCAGATTGGCAAACATCCTCATCCTGGCAACAGACAGCTCATCAACAGAAGACTGACTCCTCCCTGGAGTCACCACCTCTGCCACTATACTCAATCCTAGCCCAGGGTAACACTGTCAGTATCTGGTAAGCCTATCTCACTCCTATTGAACATGGGGGCAAGTCTTTCAGTGCTACCAGAATTTTCTGGTCCTCTCCAATATTCCTCCACCTCTAGTGTTGGCGTTGATGGAAAACCTAGACACCTAAATAAATAGGTCCTTTACTCTGTAACCTGTTTAACATGCCATTTTCTCACTCCTTCCTAGTCATACCCCAATGCCCAAATCCTATCCTCGACAGGGACACCCTAACCAAATTCAATGCTTCCGTTCATTTTAATTTCCAAGGAAAGTGGCATAACACCCCAAACTCCTCTGCCTCACTTATCCTCTTATACCAATCAGATGCTCTTCCTTCCCCTCTAACATCCCTGCCAATGCTCCTCCCTGAAGTGCCAACCACCATGTTGGACACCTCTAGGCCCATCGTGGCCACTCACAATACTCCTGTCAAAACTTACCTAAAAAATCCTGCCTCCTCCCTTCAATAATCCCAATATCCCCTCAGTCCCCAAGGTCTGCATGGCCTAAAACCCATCATTTCTCACCTTCTCACCTTCGACTCACTGACTCCCTTCATAACACCCCAATCTTAGCTATCAAACAACCTGATAGGTCTTTCCAGCTAGTCTAAGACCTTCAGAACTGAGAGAGAGTTGTAGTAGAGGGAATGAGAGAGCAGGGGGTAGGGGTTGGGGACTATGGGATGAATGGGAACAACAGCCTGATCAATGGCTGGGGGTGGGGCTTCAGCCAGGCCATAAGGCCATAGCGGCTGGCTGAGGGCAGGGCATCAACCAGCTTGCCCACAAAAAGAACAACAATCAAGACGCTGGCAGACAAGCTCCAATAGCGTCTCGCAGACACCTGGTGATTGATGGGTCCACCAGCCAATCTCCAAGAGTCCATCCTTGTCAACTTCCTCCCTTTCCCCAAACTATAAAAGCAGCTGCCCAGCTGAGGTCCAGCACAATTTCCCCTGCACACCATTTCCCTTGCCCGCCCGTCACTTCCCCTGTCCGCCCTCACTATGGCGGTGCAGGTGAATTTGGCCTAGGAGCAGCAAACCCAATAAATAACACCCGCGCCTGAATTTACACCCATGGCTTCTGATTTTCTGATGTTTTTTACAAGGATCACCTTTCTTCCCCACCCTAGGCAGTTATCTGTCCTTCAGCACACACCCACCACAGGAATGAAGCAATGCAGACTTGAGATGGCTCCTGCAGATCTCAGAAATGACTGCTCCCAACTAACATGTGAATTACAGCTCTGTAAAGAACAGGTGGAATGAAACTTCTGAATCACCTCCTTAAAACCCCATGTTCCCTTTTTCCTTTTTCTCAAAACCATGTCCTTGTTATTGGATTGGCATTGGAGACAAGGACCGAGCTTCCAGTAACAACAACATTTCCACAAAAGTATCCTCAAATACCCAACATGAAGGCATGCAGAGACATCACATTTCAGCTTGAACTGAAAGGGACCAAGATAGTACAAAACAAAAATAGGTATTCCCAAAATCCTACAGGAGTTCAGGGAGCAGGAAAAGAAAGACAGATTGAGTTTCAAAAGAGAAACACACATCAAGTTTTGAAATGCAAACAAGCTTTTGTGAGCATCTCAGCCCAGGTTCTTAGTTCCAGCCTGCCTTGGCTCATGCCCTTGGCTCATGCCCTTGGCTCATGCCCTTGACTCATGCCCTTGCCTGCAAAAAGTAACAGGGGGACAACACATAAGCACAGGAAATCTAGAGCCAAACTGTGTAACTTCCTTGACTCCACCTCCAGCCCAGTCCCTAGTTAACACCCCCAGCAAGGGGCAGTGGGTCCCTCTAGTGATGGCCTGCATTCTCCCTCAAACATCTATCTGCTTTCCTAGATCAATCTGCCTGTGTCCCTAGTGCAGGCTGAAGTTCTCCTCCACTTGCCCTGAGTTGCGACCCTTCTCTGGGAACTCCTGGTGACAGGGTGAATGGGCTGGGAGAACTAGACAGCTGGAAATATGCACTGTTTTTCAAGAAAAAGGAAGGGAGACCCAGAGGGCATCCCAATTCCTAAAAGTTAAGCTAGGACTTTCAGTGTTTGTACAGCTGGATGTCAGAACCACTATGGATCAGTGGCTTGGCCCCTTTTAGAACAGAAATGATTATGGCAGTTGTTCCAGGCCCAGCCCACCATCGGACAATGGGTTTGGGGGTAGGTAAGTGGTCCCTAGTTTCTCAGCCCAACAGAGTGAGGAGCTGCATGAGCTGTGTTCAGAAAACCACAACCAGAGCCCTTGGCAGCCCCAAGCTTACTGATGTGAGGGGCTGAGGCTCTCAGGAAAGAGCACAGGGAGGATGAGAACCTGGGGCCAAGGGCGGCCAAGAATACCCTCTGGAGTGCCCTCCTTGCTCCTCGTCCTCCAGGGTCCACCTCCCAGTGGTGTGGGCAGCTTCCACCTCAGGCTCCCCGATCTCTCTCAGCCCACTGCCCATGGAGAGGCACAGGCCAGGAGCCAAGGTCTCTGCCAACCTCGTGAGTGGCCAGCAAGCCATGGGATGACTGTGTCCTTGGCTGTCAACTGCACTGAGACCTCAGGAGAGACCCAGTCAGCCATACCTGGATTCCTGACCCACAGATTGTTAAGTCCCAGAACAATCTGTGAGCTATGTGCAGATTGCCCGGTATCCTGAGGTCCAGTCGCTCAGATCAGAAGGCAGAAGCACATCTGAATGGCCAGCGCACTTCTGACAGCTCTTCAGACTTGGGCCTCTGCCTGTGTGGTTTCCGCCTGTCTTTATGACCAGCAAGGCAAAGGCAGGGGCCGCTGCAATACCCCCACCTCCACTCAGAACTGCCGAGCCACAGTCCAGAGGGTCCTCAGCAGTTTGCCATGCCACTCAGCACTCCTGCCAGGCATTTCCTGCCTCAAGTGGCTCATCGGCAAAGTGGGGGTCATGGGCACAGCGCACTCTGCAGAGTGAGGACAGGACGAGTCCAAGTTGAGCTGAATGTCCAGCTGAGGCTCTCCTGCACCCTGGCACTGCAAACCAGAGTGCTCAGGTCCTTCTTCAGGGTTGGGAGCTCCATTCACCACTCAGATGCTGACAGGGCTAGGCCCCCAGGCTCTGGGCTCAGCACCCAAGATGTGTCCTGCATGGTCCATAGGGTCAGGTGAGGTAACACTTGCATGGCCCCTGCCGTTTGTCCCAGGTGGGACTCATGGTAAGCTACAGAACATTCTGCCCCAAGGTTTCCCTAACCTGCAAGGTTGGGAAGAGACCAGGACCCCACCTCCCAAGTGGCAAGACCACTGTGGCCTATCACTTCTCCCCCATTGGCAAAAGTGCACGTGCCCAGGCCTGCCCAAGGTAGGAGCAGCAGGATGGTGGAGTCAGGAGCTCAGCCCCAAGCTCTGCTGAAGACTCTAGGTCCCACAAAGAGTGCTCGTGAGGCAATAGAAGGGGCTAGAGGAGATATGGACTGTAGGTGGCACCCCCAACCACCAGGCCAAGCCATGACAGGCTTCCCTCTGCCTAGCCCTGCACCTCCAGGCCCCTTGGCAGCCTTCAGGACACAGGCAGAATCACAGGGATCAGCCCACTCTGGGTACACATGGGCATACTCAGCTGAGAACACTTGTAGATCCCCCAAGGCTCCAGTAGACATCTCTATGAGGCACCTCACTTACCCCAAAATCGAAGCAGTTGAAGGAGGACCGGAAGTAGCTCCTGGGCCCCAGGCCATACATCTTCAGGGACATCTCTGTGAGGAAGAGACCCAGGAAAACAAACTCTGCAAAGTCTAAGAGAAGTCGGAGAAGAGGCGTTAGCACGGGAGTCCTCTCCCTGCCTCCAGCCCAGCCTGGAGGACACTGGATACCTGGTCCTTTCCAGGGCTGAGCCTCCTGGGCCTGGTCTGCAGCCTGTGCTCTGAGATCTTTCCAGGGCAGAGACAATGGATCGACTGGAACAGAGGTTCTGTTCCAGTGTGAATGACAGTGACACCCATGCCTATGGGACACAGCCCAGGGACCAGCTCAGGAATGGGACCCACAGTCCCAGGGACACCTTCAAGGGGCCTGCAGCTGTGAGGCTAGGGCCAGCCTCTGGCTGGGGCCTCCACCTTTGACTCCTAGCTCAGCTTCCTGTCAGTCTCCCTGTCTCCCCGCAAGATCTTCCTGGCAGCCCTCCTCAGGAACCCCCAGCACCACATCTGATTTCAACTTTGTTCATGTATTTGCCTGAATGTGGAGAACTCTTCCACCACCAAACACCCAGGCCTATCACATGCACTCCAGAGGGCACTGGTTCTGCTGAGGGCCTTGGTGATGCTGCCCCTGGCTCTGCCAATGAGCTGGCACCATGGAGGCCCAGAGATAGTCCTGCTGCCTCTCCAGGGCCTCAGGATTAAAGGGAGACCATTCTGAGGCTGGAGGGCTCACAAAAGCCATTCGCATAACCCATGCAGGAGGGGGAGTCAGACAAGCAAAGTCAGCAACTCCAGAAGCCTGCATGTGGGAAAGGAGCCCAGGCTCAGTACCACCCTGCCAGCCTGCTCTTCCCAAGTGGGAAGTCAGTGGTACCCTGGTGGTCTCCCTGCTACCAGGTACCCGCTGCTGAGCAGGCCAGGTCAGGGAGTGGGCATCACTCAGTCCCTCGGCATGCCCAACTTCTGAACCAAGGTGCTTTCTTTGATCTTCCTTCCAAAGTGCTGTGCTAGGACCAGGAGACAGAAGGTACTGTGGCCTCTGACCAGCACAGAAGCTCCAAACCCAGAGCCACAGAGGACAAGGCCACAGGAAGGAAGGCAGGTCAAGCCCCTGAGAGCCAGTTACCTGGCAGATGCCACCTCAGCCTTCCTGGGTCTCTGCTGGGACATGTGCCCTTAAGGAAACATCGCTCCTGACAAAAAGACCAAAGGAAGAGGGGAAGCACACTTCCCGCCCCTGTGCAACCCGAAATCTGTTGTCCCCAAGGGCTACCCAGTACAGTCCAAACACCTCAGTCAGGTTTACAGCAGCAAGATCCAGATGAGCAGAGATGCTGGTTCCAGGCCCATGTGAGCACCGTGCAAACTGGGAGAAGGGAACCTCTCTCCTAGGGCCTATGCACATGGCCAGGCAGCTCCTGGAAGCAACTTACCCCCAGCAAGCCTGGCCCCAAAACCAGCTAGGAGATAGCCAGGCACCTACACTGAGGATGGGATGACAGCAGGTGGCCAAGAAGCCTACCTGGGAAAGCCCACATCAGGCACAGATGCCACTAACCCTCAGGAAGGGCCTGCTCGGGGCAGGAGGACATCCCCAGCCAGGTCTGACTCTGCTCAAGACAGACGCCTGGACCTGGCTGCTGCAGCCAGCAGGTATGAGGCACATCAGGAAAGTTCAGAACACTCCAGCTGGCATGGGAACATGCAAGCAGCCTGCAAAGGCCCAGTGCTCCTGGCTACAAAGCCCCACCGTCCCTCCACACTGTCACACAGGCCCTTGCCTGTGCCATCAGGTTCTCGAGCACCCTGGGAGAGAAGAGAGATGGGACTATAGCCATCCAGACACAGGACCACAGGTGAGGCTGTTGAGGCCCTCAGCTTGCTCTCTGTAGACCAAAGCAAGAGGACTTTGCAGGAAACAAGTACAAGAACTGCCAAAGGTGAACCCTTCAGAGGGAGCTATCAGAAGTCCCCAGCACCCTGCTGAGATAGCCTCAGCCTCAGGCTCAGCCTCCCCTTCCCACACCAGTCCTTCAAACAGCAGGCACTACTGGTGCCAGCATGAGTGACTGCAGAAGCTGGGGCTCACCCTTCTCTCTGGGACTGCACAAGCTACAGGGCAAGCAGAAGAGGAAGGTAAGAGTTCTGTGCCACAAGAGGCAGCGTGTTGTGGGAGCAGAGGGAAGGGCGAAGTCTGTCCTGTGGGTGTGCAGAGCCACGCCGGGAAGCCCCACAGCTCCCTCTCACTGTCCAAGCCTAGGTTTCCAAGGTCCGGACAGTGCCTCAGGGCACATCCTTAGCAGATGGGCAGCCCAGGGGTACAGGGCCCACTCACTGCAGGCGGCAGGCCATAGGCCAGGGCCCCACTGTGAGCCCTGTGAAACTGGTGCATGCAGGGGAGTAGCACCCCCTCAGCCTCTAGTAAGCCTGCCATACCCCACAGGATCAGTCCAGCCTGCAAGGACAGAACCCCAGGCACTCAGCAGAAAGGTGCATCCTCAGCAAAGACCCACCTCTCCCTCCAGTCATTTTCCCTCTATGATGCCAATGGAGCCAGGAATTCCAGGGAAATGCAGAAGAGGAAGCAGCAACCAGCAGATTCACAGCCAGCGTGCCTGTGGCCTGGCCCAAAGCTGCAGTACTCCCACCACACGAAGGTAGGCCATGCAGGCTTCCCCACATCCCACCTGCTCAGGCAGTGGGCACCCAGCAGGCAGGCAGTGGCCACCAGATCTGGCCAGCTGAGTGGGAAGGGAGCAGAATCTGTGGTCCCCACCCAACCCCAAGAATAGGGAAACCTGAGCCTGAGAACCCTGAACTCATCCTCATAAAAGTTCCAAGATGTCAAGCCTCTGCCCACTGGACCCAAGGACTGGGGACCAGAGCCAGCTGCTGCTAACCCTCTGCTGCTCCACACTCCACCCGGCCCTGGGGAGTCTGCGCCAGACTACCTTCCACACCCTCAATCCCATCCTCTGCTGTGTCCTGAGAGGCAAGTGACAGACTCCTTTTTTCCCCCTTCCTGTCTTTTTTTTTTTCAGAGCTGGGACCTCACATGTGCTAGGCGAGGGCTCTGCCACTGGCCTCTGCACAGAGGCCTGTGTGAGTGCACTTGCACACTCTATTCTCAAGGGGCTATGAGAATCTATGGCTCACAAGCACCCTGTAGGGGCTGAGTGGGCCAGACCGCTCAGACAGCTGGGCCAAGACAGGGGGCCAGGATGCTTTCTGGGTCCAATTCTCCTGAGTGCCTCAGGGAGCTTCCAGAGAGAGTAAGGCTTTCGTGGGAGCCCAAAACAGGCCCTGCCCCCCAGGCCCACTGCAGACCCCTGGAGGACAGGAAGGCCAAAGCACTGACCACAGGACAGAAAAGTCAGTAGATTCTTTAATAATGTGTGTGGTACACCAGCAGAGCCCATGGAGCCCTGGAGAACAGGGCCAGCCTCAGAGTGTAAGTCCTGGTCCTGGACAGGCACAGGAAGTCCAGTCACCTGTTACCTTCCTCTCTGCCTTCTCTGAATTGTAGCCAGAGCCAAGACAAGCATGACTCGGGTCCCCGTGACTGTCCTAGGGCTCAGGGACTCAGGACAGTGAGTCCACTCTGGTCATAGGCAGCAATGGACACCCACACATCCAACCCACAGGCAGGAGAATGAAAGTATCTGGAAGGGCCTTGGGAGAGAGGGAGCAGCCAGGACTCTGCCTCCTGTTAATCGAGGATGGGAGCAGCACAGGGCAAGGTCCCTGCCTGTGGGTCTGAAACCCTTAAGAGGGAGGACACAGGTATGGGGCCTGGCTTTTCCCTGGCTATCACACACACTTCCTCCCCTGGGCAACCAGGACCCCTCAATCTTGTCACTTTACAGATGTAGGACATCTAGTCACACCAGCTGGGCTGCCTGGAACCCACCTGCAGGCATGGAGGGGAGCCCTCAGGCCCAGGACACCGCCCAAGCTCCAGCAGAAGCCCTTGGGGACTGACCAGGTCTGTGCAGCAGACAGGAATCGGCCCAGGGTGTTCCAAGGACGTGGACCAGGATTTCCAGGCTGCAGAGCAGATTGGTTTGGGAAGTTTCCTGAGAGGGGGAGGGCGGGGCTGGGGTACATACACAGAGCTGTGGTGAGCCGCTGCGGCTGGTTGTAATGCACCATGGCCACACAGAGTGTGTTCAGAGCCACCACACACAGCACCACCCAGTAGAAGCTCTGCGCCTTCACCATGCGCCGGATGAAGAACCGGAACATCTTCTCCTTCCTCCGGAAGTATGACGAACTGTCTGTTTTCCCGCTCTTGAGGCTGGCACGGGCAAAGGGGGACCCTGCAGGATGAGAGACTTGCTGCATCCCCAGAACACTCCCCTTGAGGACACCCTGATCCAGCCCCTGGTCACAAGCAAGGTGACACCAATCGCTGCCACCCACTGTGGGGAATCCAGAGGTCTCCTGAGTCACTGGCTGTCGATGGGCAAGCTGGGATAGTGCCATGGTCACTGTCCCTGGTCCCAGAAGGGTAGCCACGGTGCTGATGTCCTCGGCACTCTCCATGGGCATTCCAATATGACAGGCAGTCCCTCCCCAATCCCCACCTGTGCAGTACAGTCCAGGAGCCCCACAGCAGCTGGCTTCCCTCCCTTGCTGACTCAGGGGTCAGCACCTCACCTGGAACACAGCCAAGGGCACACATTTGTTTTTGGCAGACAGCTTCTGTCCTGCACATAAGGCCTCAAATACTCGGCATCTGGGCAGCCTGCAGACACTGCTCTAACCTGACTCTGCTTCTCTCTGTACTCAAACCCACACCAGTAGCCTTCACTCCTTCACACAAATACCACCTCTGCTCTGGCTTGGCCTCGGCAGTTTCCTAAGTGTGAGACATTCCCTACCTCTGGCCTCCCTCCCATGGCTGGCTCCTCGGCTGGGGGTCTTGGCTTCAGTGTCATCACCACACAACACCTTGCTCTGGACACTACATCTGAAATAGGATCCTCCCTGCCCATGCCCAGCAGCGATGGCTACCTCATGGCCACTGCCACCATTTGCCTTTCCATCTACCCTGATGCAGATCCCAGGCCAGACTGCACGCTCCCTGGACCACAGCCATGTTGTCACTTTTACCACTGAGCCACTTACACACAGACATGCTCCACAGCGTGCACGCTCACGCCCACGAACATACCCTGGGCCACTCAGATAAGAAGGTCAGAGAGGGCACGTAACTCATACAAACCCTAGGTACACACATGGCCAGGGACAGCAGCAGAATTGCTTCTGGGGAGGCTCCATCCTGTCCCCTCTTGGCTCATAGGACCAGGCCCAGCTTCATGGGGACCCGCCCATCTCACTGCCTGACACACCCACAGCCCACCTGTGCACAAGACCACATAGCATATGGACAGCCACTGTGCCTACACAAAACCCCCCACACTGCCTGAGGGCTCTCAGCACACACTCCCGGGAGGCGGGGAGGCTGGAGCCCAGGACCCTTGAGTGAAGTTGACAGGCCAGCACCAAGGCCAGAGTTGCCCCAGCCTCAGCTGCATGGGAGCCTGGGTGCCCCCAGTCAGGAAGCAGGTGACCACCAGGACAACATTCCTGTGTTCTCTGGGGTAGGGGCTCCGTCCCTGCAGACAGCAGTGCTCAGCGAGCAGCCACCCTGGGCGCCCGTCTGTTCTGAGCAAAGCAGGGAGGCCACAGGAAAAGCAGACTGTGCCACTCAAACGACAGTCCCGGCAAGAAGACCACGAAATGAAAACCACTCCTCTTCAGCTTTCTACCCCTTCCAGCTCTGCCTGCATTAGCACATGGCCTCTAGGATGAAAAAGCTTATTTCAACATCAGATCATCAAGCTAGGGGGAAATCAAGAACTAAACCGACCCCTGGAAGCTAGCTGTCAGTGAGAACAAGGGCTGATTGACAGAAAGATTGGATTCCTCTATGTGGTGTGCCAAGCGGAGTTCATCAGCTAAGATGCCATCCTTCTGACCCTAGCCAATACTATTTGCTCAACCAACATGCACAGACCATTTGTGTCAGCCCCTGAATGCAGCACAGAAGGCAGAATGACCAAGATCCATGCAGCTCTCAGTGACCTTCCAGAGGCCAGGGAAGATGAAGAGGACAGCAAGCATCCTTCCAACCTGGCTGTACGTCCCAGCATGGAGTCGTAGAAGTAACGTGGACTCAGGCAGCATGCCGACAGGACTGACGCCTGATGCCTGTGCCTTAGGGTTGTGTGGCCTGGTACCTGTCCCACACAAGGCCTGAAAGCTACTCACTTGGAAACAGGTCACAGGTCACCTGTACTTCTAAGGCTTGGCTGGGATTTAGTGAGACAACTCTGGGGTGGGGTGCTACACATCAGGGCTCAAAAATGGCCTGAAAAGCAGCCTGTGGGCAGGGAGACAGGGGCTCCACACAGCCAGTGTCTGGGACAGTCGCTGTGCTGGGAACCTAGACACCTTTGCAGCTAGGTCCTGTTGGGGACCCAGAGGAACATGCACAGGTCACAGGGACTCCAGCCCCGCACAACTCATCAGAACAGCACAACACTAAGAGAAGGGAAAGTAAAACACCTTCCCTCGGCAGGCCAAAGGAAAGGAAGTTCTCTCTGAAAACACCAACGAGTAGCCTGGAAGGGGATGAACAGCATGTCCCCAAGCAGAGAAAGTCGAGGAGAGAACCGTGAGGCAAGGGAGAGGAGACCTGAAGAGCTAGCCAGAGGCTGAACCATGGCTGGACCAGGGTTGCCAAGGCAAAAACAATATGGCGGGGAGAGAAACTGAGGTGAGTAGAGAAGCCATTCCCACCTCAGGCTGACCTCAGCCTGCAGGTCCAGGACCCTAGAGAAGCCATCTCCCACCTCAGGCCAAACTCAGGCCAACCTCAGCCTCCAAACTCCAGCAGGGGACGGGTCACCAACAAAGGGAGAGGCCAGCAGCCCAGATCATGTTGTAGGGGAGGATTAGGGAAGGACCTTATAACATGAAGAACTCAGTCCCCACTTATGCACCCTGCCTGAGAAGACACTGTCCCGATGGCAGAGGGGAAAACAGGACAGTCCTATGGTGAGTGGTAGCTGCAGAAGAGAGATATAAAGAGCAAGTTTAGTGGGCAGACAGGCCTCAAAGGTGCCGCAGAGCTGTCCATAGGATTCGTGAGCCTGGGGTCAGTGGTAAGGACTCACACCAGGGATAGGACAATGGGGAGGGGGGCGTTGCAAAGGCCATATCCCACCAGGTTAGGGGTGGAGGCAGAAGAAACAGCAGCAGGGCAATTTAGAGATGAAATAATGCATCACGGTGTAAAGACGGTGAAGAAACAGCAGAAGAATGAAGAATTCTAATTAAGAGAGTAGGGAAGGGAAACTATCATTTGTGGAGTGGAATAAGTAGAGACTGAAAATTAACAAGGTAAGGGAGTGAAGAATGATGAAGCAGCAAAACAGATGAAGCACAGGGACAACACATAATGTGAACGATGAATACAAAGTAATGAGACCTGACTCCCACCAGAAACACAGACCACAGGACTGGGTTTTTCTAAAAGCAAAAGCTAGGGACTGGAGAGGTGGCTCAGTGGTAGAGCGCTTGCCTGGAGTGCACAAGGACCTGGGTTCAGTCCCCAGCACTGCACACACAGCAGAGTGAAGGAAAAACAAAAACCAGATGAAAAAATATAATTAACTCTCCCTCCCTCTGCCTGTAAAAACTGAAAAAGCAAAAGCTAGACAAATAGGGTTTATGGTGATGCATGACTATCACCCCAGTTACTGGGAGGCTGAGGCAGGAACAATTCAAGTTCAAGGCCTGCCTGGGCAACTTAGCCAATCCTTGTCTCAAAATTAAAATAAAAAGGGTATGGAGGAGGCAGGGGCTGGAGCATGGCTTGACAGTTACAGTGCTTGCCTGGCATGTGCGAGGAGGCAGGTTGGAACCCCAGCACCAAGTACACAATGAAGTCTCAGAGCAACGAAGGCCACATGAGAAACTAAATAAAACTGATTCTCTCTCTCTTTCCCTCCTTCTCTCTCTCTCTCTTTTAAAACAAAAAACAAAAGGTAGGGAGGTAGCTCAGTGGTAGAGCATCCCTGCATTCAATCCTCAGTATCGGGGTAGGGGGATTTAAAGTGTTAAAGAAGTGTGGAAAATGGAAGAGAAAGAAAGCACCATGAAAATGCAGGCCAGAAACAAGGACAAGGATGGCCACCAACCCTAAAGCCAGCAAGGTACCACAGCCCGGTGGAAGAGCTGCACAGGACACGGATGATGTCTCCCAAAGCCTGCATCATCAAGCTACCTGCTGGCCAGGAACATGACGGACTTCACAAAAAGCAAACCGGGAGGCGCTCAGGATACCTGTCAGGACAAACAGCCCCACGAGACAGAAATCATGCCCCGTCTGGGAGCATGGACACAGGATACGCTCTTCTGAACTCAGTCATCAAGTGTTCCAAAGCCGGCTAGGAGCTCACAATTTGAAAATTCACAAATGTGCAGATCTACAGGCCACAGCTTTCAATCTGATCAAATCAGAAGAGAACGATGACCCTGATTTCACAGCCATTAATCAGCCGAGAAGCACATGCTGGGACAACCTCTGACTCAAGATGGAAAGCAAAGGCCATCATCAAGGGGCAACAAGAAGGCACCACAGCCACACATTAGAGGACGCGACATGGCCAGTGCACGAGAACATGGCCCAAAGAAGCAGCTATGTGCACCATGAGTCTTGAATGCCACAAGAGGGGAGTGGGCAGAGGGCAGGACCCCAACTGCCATGGGGAGGCCGCAATGGAGGTCCAAGGCCTGGACACCCAGACTACACAGCATGCCTAAGGATGCCCTTCCAGGCCACCTGGGAAGGACAGGCCTGCAGAAGTGGAGTCAGCACTGTCACAGTGAGGAAGATAGTGAAAACCAGGGCATGCGTGTATGTGTGTGTATCCTTCTAGGGAGTGTGCATGTGTGTGTATGCCCAAGAGAGAGAGTGTGTGTGTGTACACCTGTGTGTGCCCCTGAGTGACTATGTGTACATGTGTGCCCGAGGGACTGTGTGTGTGCACCCCTGAGGGACTGTGTATGTGTGCATGCATGTGTGTGTGTGCCCCTGAGGGAGTGTGTGTATGTGTTCTGCTAAGCAGTGTGTGCACCTGTGTGTGCCTGAGGGACTGTTTGTGTATGTGTGTGTGTCCGAGGGACTATGTGTGTGTGGGTGTACCTGTGTGTGCCCCTAAGGGACTGTGAGTGTGTGTGCGCCCCTGAGGGATGATGTGAGTGTGAGTGTGTGTGTGTGTGTGTGTGTGCCCCTGAGGGACTGTGTGTATGTGTGTGAGTGTGGCTGAGGGACTTGTGTGTGTGAGTATGAGTGTCCCTGAGGGACTGTGTGTGTGCATATGTGCACCTGTGTGTATCCCTGAGGAGGAGAACGTGTGTGTGCCTGTGTGTGCCCCTGAGGGACTGTGTGTGCACACCTGTGTGTGCCCTTGAGGGATGGTGTGAGTGTACGTGTGTGCGCGCACCCCTGAGGGACTGTGTGTGTTTGTTTGTGCGCACCTATGTGTGCCTGAGCAACTCGTGCGTGTGTGTGCATGTGTACACCTGAGAGACTGTGTAAGTGTGTGTGTGTGTCCTCCTAAGGACTCTGTGTGTGTGTGTGTGTGTGCCTGTGTGTGCCCGGAGGCACACATGGATGAAGGATGGCACTTTCTCCCTCCCTGTGAAGTCACAGAAATGCCTGTGCTGCTCAGGGCCATCTCCATCGCGGAGCACACGGGCTGGAGAGACTCTGTCCACCAGGGCTGCTAGAGACCAAGGAAGCTGGGTGCATTTGACATGGACCTGGAACTGAGCAGCCATCACTGCCAGCATCTAGGCCTGTCCCCAGTGCCCTCCTGTATCCTCCCACATGGGGGAGGGCGTGCCTCCTGGGTATCAGAGTAGGCACTCACGGGCTGGTGGAGACATGGGTGCAGAGGGAATAGAAATAGCTCCACAGGGTGAGCTATCCAGAGCCTCCCCATCACCTGAGAAGCAGAGTACAGAGCCTGGGCCCCAGAGCCACAGGGGTGGGCAGCCAGAGAGTCCAGGAGAGGCCTGAGCAGAAACTGCTGGTCCCTTCAGTTAGCGGCCCTTGCAGCTCTTTGTCCATGGCACAGCAGTGAGTTAGGTGGCAGCCCTTCAAACAGTCCCCCGGCGAGTGAGCAGTGTCTGGACTGGAGGGCTCAGGGCAGCCGCGTTCCGTTCTCAGTCCAGCTACAGCCTCCCAGAGCGGGGACCTCAGGGACTCACCCACGGCACAGAGGTCTGTGAGCCGGTCCTCCCCCTCCTCTGCATGGATAAGGTCGTTGCGGCTCTTCTTGGTCGCAGCTCTCTTCAACACTGCTTTAAACACAGGGTACAGCGACTGCCTGAGCTGCAGCCCCCCACAATGGCAGCCCATCCTGGGGCTGGGGTGTTCTTCCCCTGGGTGGGGAGTACCCTCCCCCCAGAACTGGCCACTCTCCTGCCTCCTGCCTAAAGCTGAGGATGATTCCTGGTGCCCATGGGCCCCTCTCAGTCCTTGGGCAGAAGAGACAGGAATTCTAAGGTTGGGTGGGCTTTCACTGCCCTCCAAAATGAAGTCAGTAGGAGGCCTGGTGACCAGAGGCACACAGCGGGTGAGCTTAGGGATGCTAAGGGGCCAATACGGACTTTCTCAAGACCTTGGTGTGGACACTGCTTGCCCTCACTCCACTGTGGCCCCAGGTGGCACCAACGGTCTGCACGGACTTTGGGAACAGCAGCACTCAAGCTCCAGACCTGCAGGTATGTAGCTGCTGGAAGGAGCACTGTCCAGCTTGGCCTTCCACGGTGATGCTATGAGCCCAGAGCCCTGTCTCTGTGCTGCTGTGTCTGACTTGCAAGTGCCTGGCATACAGAGGGCATTTGTGGGCACATGTGCCACAACCCCTCAGCCACCAGAGCCCCACTGTGCAGGGAGTGCCATCGAGTCACCTACCATCCAACGGGGACTTCTCTTCTGCATTCTTGTCCTCCTCTGCCAGCATGACTTCCTCTGTGAAGGGACACAGCCTCTAGTCAGAGCCTTCCTGCCTGGCCCTAGGAACACTCCACAAGGACACACCCTTTCTGGAAGTCACCCTTGTCCCCTCCTTTGCTCCACTCCCACACTCTGAGCAGCCAGCTGCCCCGTGGCTCAGACAGTGCTCCGCACAGAGGCCCACCTGCCTCAAGTCTGTCCCATGTCCCCACCTGCACTTCACCCTCCTCAAGAGCACTGTCCCCTAAGTGGGGAAGCATTTGTGAAACCTCAAGGGGCAGGAGCAGTGCGGGGCTGGGAGGGGGTCAGAAATCCAGGGTTTCACAGCCGAGAGCCAGGGCTTGGAAGGAGCTTAGGTCAAGAGCAGGGCACTCAGGTCTAATGCAGCTGTGCTCAAACCCTCCACTAAAAAGCCCACTTTTCTCAGTGCCATGTGGCTGCCTGGTGCCAGGAGGTGAACTGGAGAGAAAGCCTCCTCAGGACAAAGCTCCTTCCAGCCATCTCAGCTCCACCCCACAGCCAAGGGATACCAACTGGGAGCAGAGCAGCCTTGGGGACCGTCCAGGAGTGCAGCGGCTCCCTCAGATGCTCACCAGCCTTGAAGATCCACTCTAGGTACCCATTGAGCTCCCGCTCAATCTGCTGCTGTCGGCGGAGCTTCAGGAAGGCACGGCGGTTCTCTACCCGCTCTCGCTCCTTGGCAAACTCCCTACACCACGCCATGGCCGGGGAGGCAAACAGCAGTCATTGCACAGACCTCATGGCTCCCACATGTCCCATGTGCAGCCTGAGACAAAGGGCTGGAACTGGAGGTGCAGGCCACAGGCACCCTCTAGGTGGGACCCTCCAGGTAGGACCTCCAGGTGGGGCCCTCCAAGTGGGACCCTCCAGGTAGGACCTCCAGGTAGGACCCTCCAGGTGGGACCCTCCAAGTGGGACCCTCCAGGTAGGACCTCCAGGTGAGGCCCAGGTGGATCCTCCAGGTGGGATCCTTCAGATGGGATCCTCCAGCCTGGCCTCTTCTACCTGAGCACTGGGAAGACACCATGCAGCCCTGCTCCCCAGAGAGATGGCTGACAGCCCAGATAAACCTCCTCAGACTCAAATTCAGGGACAAACGGGGTTCTGGAGGGCAATGAAAACTCTACCCCCTGACTAGACCAGACCTGGGCATGGACCCTGAAGAGCCAGGCCTATTATCTGCTTTTTACAGAGATCTTCCAGAAAGAATTCTCCAGAGAAGAACATCTACTCTACTAACTGCTGAGTAAACAGGAGCAGGGGAAGAAGGACTGGACTTGGGCAGGCCAGGGATGAGAGGAAAGTCTTGAAGAATCCATGTGGCCTCCTTAGCCCAACTTTTGAGACTTGAGATGCAGGAGAGAAGAAAGGCCCTCTGTCCCTGGAGTCCCTGCTCCTGCTCCAACCCCTTCTGACCTTTCACAGCCTGGTGACCAGCAGAGAACACCCACCTCACCAGCCCAGCTCCAGATTCCCAGCCTAGATCACAGTCACCATGCCAGAAAGAAGCCACATGTACACGCACGCCTACACACATACAAGTGCACACACAATCCAGAGCACACACATAGATTCACACAGACCCACACATGCAGTCACACACACACACTCAGGTGCACACACACAGGTTCCCATAGTCACACATACATGCAGGCACACCCAGGTGCACACATATACATGCAAACACACAAGTGAACACACACATGCAGGTGCTCACACAGGCACACACACAAGCATGCAAACATGCAGTCAGGCACACACACATACAGGTGCACACACGGGCACACGCAAGTGCACACACACAGGTGCACATACAGGTGTACACACACAGGCACACAAAAGTGTACACATGCAGGTGCTGTAAGGTATGTTTTTTCTGTTGAACTTGAAAGATTGTGATATATAACCCACTACCTCCATCTTAGATCCCCCTTCCCCTTTGAAGATAGTAACTCCCTCATCTGTGTCTGCCCACCTGTGTAGGCCCACCTCTTTCCAATGACCCCTTCCGGTACCCACCTATCCTCTTCCAGTGCACTTTGCTGAACCACTACAACCCTCACCACATGTGCGGCGACCCCCACTCCCACTCTCTCCCAGTCGCCACCTACTTCCTCTTTGCACCTGCCCCCACCTAATCATAGCCAATCACGCAGACTGCGCACCTGAGCTCCTCCAACTAGAGTAAACAACAGTATTGCGGCAGGTCAGAATTAAAAACCCATCATTTCCTTGCTGGGGGGCATTCTTTCACCCTTTGGCCAAAGTAAATTTTCTGCCTTGCTCACCCACAGCCGACCACGTGTTTGATTTCATTTACAACAGTGCTCACACAAGCACAGGTACACACACGCAGGCACATGCAAGTGCACACACACAGGTGCACATACCCATACACATACACGCAAGCACACACATGTAAACACACGCAGGCACACACAAATTCACACACGCACGTGCTCACACACGCACAAGTGCACACACAAAGGCACATGCACAGGTGCACATACACATACACCCAACCATGCACACAGAGACACACACACAGGCACACACAAGATCACATGCAGGCACACACAAAATCACATATGCAGGTGCTATACATGCACAGGTGCACACACACAGGCACACACAAGCTCACACATGCAGGTTCACACATGCACAGGTGCACACACATAGGCACACACACATAGATGCACACACACAGGCACACACCCCTTTCCCCTCACACATACACCCTCTCCCTCTCTGCTTCCCAGATGCCATGATGTGAGCTGCCTTCCTCCTCCATGCCCTTCCTCCATGATGTTCTGCCTCACCTCAGGCCCAGAGTAATGGAGTCAGCCAACTGTGGACTGAAGCCTCTGAAATTCTGAGCCAAAATAAACTTTCTTCCTTTAAGTTGTTTATGTCAGGTATTTTGGTCACAGCAACATAAAGTAAACTAGCTCAGGGTCTGATGGTGGGGCACAGAGGCAACCCTGGACCTGAGCAGGATCCTCAGAGCAGCAGAACAGAGACACACAGGGGTCTGATGCTCAGGTGGGCACAGACGTAGGCCAGGCCTGACAGACACTGCATCCTTTGCAGCACAGCTTCCTCCGAGCCATACAAGGGCAGGAACCCCCAGGACAGCCTTAGTGTGGGGCAGGAGGGCACTGCACACCTATGGGCCTTGGGCCTCCTGCATTCTACTCCCAGCATAAGGACAGGAGCACCTCTCTCAGGAAGGACTCGCAGCTCTGCACCTCTTATCCTCCCCTATAGCAGCCTGGTAGAAGGGAGCCAGGGCTGGGGTTGAAGTACAGGGCTGAGTCTCTGAGGGCCATGTTTGTTCCTCCTGTGGTAACAGAGGGGCTCTATAGCCACTGAGGCTGCCTAAAACCCCATGCAGACCTTACCACCACAGAGGCAGCAGAGTCCCAGGATGTAAAAGGGGGACGGGGATAGGGTGTGGCCAAGGGACAGTTCAGGGTGGTGGCACACAGGAAAGTCCTCAGGAATGCGCTAGGTCACATGTGCCATGTCGGACTCCACTGCTGCCCTCCTTGGCCTGAAAATGCAGGGCATCTACCCCAGTCCCCAGGACTCTTACCCGGAGAGCACACCCAGCACCAGGTTGAGCATGAAGAAGGAGCCAATGATGATGAGGGGGATGAAGTAGAGCCAGTTCCAGGTGTTGCCGGCAGCATCATTTGTCTGGAAGCAAGGAAGAAGAGATGAGGATGGACACACATGGAGCCCTAGCCACAGAAGTGCTCCAGCCCTTCGCAGGCTTCCTCAGATGCAAACAACTGGCAGGGTCAGAGGTCAAATAAGTCCCACCACCAGACCTGCCTCTGCCCTGTAGTGTTCCCCCCGCCTGAGGCTCCTAGAGGACCAGGGATGCTCAGCCCTCCCATCACTGCCCAGCAACGTCCACAGCCCAAACTAGGCCCAGCGAGCCACAGTTGCTCAGGGTGCCTTGGGGGCTGAGCCTGGCCTCTGCTGGTCAGACTCCTCCCTAGAAAAATACTTCTTCCCCACACAGCCCCACAGGCTCTGTGTGCATGCCCAGACGACCACCCACAGCAGCTCCCACACTCAGAGGCCGAGGAGCCTGCACACCTCTTTCTCCACAGCCCCGAAGAGCCCAGTGATTGGAACAGCTGGATGCAAGGGAAGTCCATCTCCCACAGAGCTTTGATCCTCATAGCACGGCCCACAGAAGGCAAGCTCCCCTGAATCCAACTCAGCTCCACAGCTGCTGTTTTGTTTCTGGCTCCAGCAGACTTGGTTAAGAGGATGGAGCACCCCTCTACCCATGGGAGCCTAGTGGGAGGCAACCAAGTGGAGAGGATGCTGAGGGAGGGGGCTACCTGGGCTGTGACCTCCCTTCACAGGCAGTCCATACTGGGAGCCAGGGCACCCAGCAGGACAGAGGAAGTCCACACTGGGGACCAGGGCACACAGCAGGACAGAGGCAGAAGGACTGCTAAGCATGCCCACCCTGGGGCTGATCTCCAGGACGGAGGCAGGAGGACAGCTGAAGTGTCCACCCTGGGGCTGATCTCCAGGACGGAAGCAGCAGGACAGCTGAAGTGTCCACCCTGGGGCTGATCTCCAGGACGGAAGCAGCAGGACAGCTGAAGTGTCCACCCTGGGGCTGATCTCCAGGACAGAGGCAGCAGGACAGCTGAAGTGTCCACTCTGGGGCTGATTTCCAGGGCTGTTGTCAGGAGGCCCATCCCTGTCAGTCCTGGCAGCACTTGTAAACTCTACTCCTGGAGATCCCAGGTGCCCTGGACTAACTGCAGCTTGCAGCTTCAGACTCATAAACTCCAACCCTTATCTGACATTCAAAATCCCAACTCTAATTGCAGTTCATGTTCCTGGACACCGCTGCCCAGACTCCTGTGCAACTCAGGCCCAAGGACCAGAAGGCCACCAAAGACACCAACCTCCCTGCAGGCCACCCTCAAAGCTTCCCTGCTAGGAAGAGGAGAGACACTGCTGCAAACACAGCCCCTTTCAC
This sequence comes from Aplodontia rufa, assembly GCA_004027875.1. Taxonomy (NCBI): domain Eukaryota; kingdom Metazoa; phylum Chordata; class Mammalia; order Rodentia; family Aplodontiidae; genus Aplodontia; species Aplodontia rufa. Next base: position 43,296 of record PVKS010009100.1, on the reverse strand, counting down.
CTAATGTATTTCAGATACATTTATCAATCTAATGTATATCTATATGTCTACATGTCTAGAAGTGCACACAAACACACACAGAGAAAACAGAATCTGAAAAATATGTGGGACTATACAACAAAAGACCTAACATTCAATTCAGTCATGGTGACACATGCCTATGATTCCAGCTACTCAGGAGACTGAGGCAGGAGGATCACAAGTTCAAGGCCAACCTCAGCAACTTAGTGAGACTCTGTCTCAAAATAAAATAAAACGTGCTAGGAGTGTGGCTTAGGGGTAGAGCACCCCTGAGTTCAATTCCCAGTACAAAAAATAATCTAGTATTCATATTATATTATACACAAATATTAATTAAAAGAAAAGTGGAGTGGCTATATAAATATCAGATAAAGTGACTTCAGAACAGAAGACAGCAATTCTAAATGTATATGCAGCCAACAAAAGAGCTGCAAAATAAGACAAGAAAAACTGATAGAGCTGAAAGGAGGAGACAAATTCACAATTAAAGTTGGAAATCGCTTCACTTTTTTTTTTTAAAGAGAGAAGGACAAAGAGAGAGAGAAAGAGAGAGAATCAATTATCATTGAGTTCTTCACATGGCCCTCGTTGCTCTGACAGTTGTGTATGTGGGTGCTGGGGTTTGAACCTGTTTTCTCACGCATGCCAGGCAAGCGCCTTAACCGCCAAGCCACCATTCCAGCCCCTCTTCACTTTTTCTTAAAAGTCCATAGAAGAACTAGGACTAGAAACAGAAAGGCAGCAAGGACATAGAGGAACTCAATAGCCCTGCCATTCAGCAGAATTCAGCTGACATTTACACACACAGCATGAGACAGCAGCAGAACACATGTCCTCCAAGGCTAACACCAACACAGGCCATATTCTGACCATATACCAGACCTCAACCAATTTAAAAGAATTAAGATTCTTACAGTTCAGCATATTCTCCTAAGACAATGGAATCAAACTAGAAACAACAGAGAGATGAGAAGTAACTCTCCAAACACAAACAAGACAATTCTAAACAATTCATGGGTCAAAGAAGAGTTCTCTTAAAAGGAAGCTTAAAAATACAATGAATTGAATGAAAATGAGAACACAATATATCAGATTTGTAGGACTCAGTTAAAGCAATGCCAAGAGGGAACTTTATATCATGAAATGCACATTATAAAAGAAGGAAAATCTCAAATTAATAATCTAAGCTTCCACCTCAAGAATCTTTTAAAAAAAAGCATCATAAACCCAAATCAAGCAGAAGAAAATAATAAAAAGAAGAGCAAAAATTTTTAAAAACTGAAAACAAAGATAGAGAAAAATCAATAAAAACGAGCTAAGTTGACAAACTTCTAGCAATACTAAGGAAAAAAGAAAAAAACACACAAGTTACCAGAATCAGTATTGAAACACACAGTAAACATCAAAAGGATAATAAGAGATACAATAAACAACTACCAGACAATTTCTCAAAACCCACAACTTACCCAGTGTGAAATAATAGTCCTACATTTGTGAAGGACAGTGAAATAATAACTTCAAAACTTTCTCCAAAAAGGATAGACACATTGATCAATGAAATTGAATTAATGATCCAGAACTAAATTCTTACTCCTACGATCAGGTTCTTTTAATAAGGTTGCCAAGACCAGCCAATGGGAAAGAAGGGTCTTTTCAACAAGTGGTGCTGGGTGGCTGGGCCTCCACATGCAGGAGGATGGAGCTGGACCCCACCCCACAGCAGGTATAAAAACCAACTCATGATGGATCACAAAACTAAATGTGAGCAAACACTAGGAAACTCCTAAGAAAAACAAAGATATGGATTAGGCGATAAGCAGATTCTTAGAAAGACACCAAAGACATAACTGGCGAAAAGAAAAAGAGAAAAACTAGATCCACCAAAACAAGAATTTTTTTGTGCCATAAGTGACACCATCAGGAAAGCAAAAAAAAAACAACTTCAAAATGAGGGGAAATATTTGAAAATCATGTATTTGATAGGGGACTAATATCCAGAATATACAATGAAATCTTACAGGAGAACAATAAAAAGACAATAATCCAATTTAAGTGGGCAAAGGATACACATGGACATTTTTATGCAAAGAAAGTATAAAAGATGCTGAATGTCCTAAGTCATGCTAGATTCACACCCATTAGGATCATAATTAGAAGGACAAACCATCACAGGTACTGGTGAGGTGTGGTGAAACGGGAACCCTTTGGCACTGTGGAAGGAACACAGAATTCCCTCCAGACTTGTTGGTCTCTCAAATGGCAAAACGTGGAAATATGCAATCCAACGATTTTGCTCTCAGGCACATGCCCAAGAGAAACAAAGCTGCATCCCTGCAGACACTTGTCTGTGAGTGTCCACAGCAGCAGCACTGGTGACTTTAAGAGGACACAATCCAAAGTCCATCAACTGATGGAGCAGGAACAGTAGTCATGCAACAGGTCACACTTGACAGTAAAACCAGTGAAACACTGATGCTTGCAGAACACACAAGGCACCTACCGTGTGACTCCAGCAGTAAGAGACATCTGGAACAGATGGGTCTACAGAGACATGAAGGTTGGCAATGCCAGGGTCTGGGGGACACAGACCTGGGACTGATTGCCAGGACATGGGCTTCTTCAATTGATAAGAATGTTTCAGAATTAGATAATAGAGATAATGGCATATATTTTTGAACATACACAACCTCTGAAATACACAATTTAAAATGGTGAATTTCTGGCATTCAAATTATATCATAACAAAAGCTTATTTTTAAAAAAATGAGGGCAGGGGTATTATCTGAGTGGTAGATCATTTGACAGCATGTGTGAGGGCCTCGGTTGGATCCCCAGCATGGTTCAAAAATAAGTAAATTCCAAAATGAAATCTCTAGGCCCAGGAAGTTTCACTGTAGAATTCTAATAGATATTTAGACGTTTAAAAAAGATAATACCATTTGTACAGAGTATCTTCCAGAAAGTGAGGAGTAAATACTTTTCAATTCATTTTATGAAGCTTATATTACTTTGATACCAAAATCAGATAAAAAGAATACCAAAAAGAAAAGAAAAATCACAGACCAAAATTCTTCATGAATATAGATACAAGAATTCTTAATAAAAATATAAACAAATAGAATACAACAGTATATATACACCATGACAACATTAAACTTATTCTAGGAATGCAAAGCTGGTCCAACATTCAAAACTCAATTGATTTTTTACCATATTACCTAAAGGAGAATTAATAATTTGCCATATTAATTAACTAAAGGAGAAAAATCACTGATCATATCAGTGCAGAAAAAACATTTGACAAAGCCCAGCATCTATTCATTACAAACCTGCTCAGAAGGTGAGAAGGCACCCCCTCGGCCTGGTAAGGCAGACCCACCCCCCAGCCCACACAGGCCTGCAGTGGACATCACTCTGGGGTAAAAGGGCGGAGCACTGTCCCCAGCCTGGAGCATGATAGCCCTTGAACATAGGCTGAATGACTTCTGACAAGGGTGCCAAGCCCATTCAGCGAGGAGTGGACAGTCTTCAACAATGTGGGGACCCTGGATTCCACAGGTGAGAGAGAAGTTGGACACTTACCCAACACACAAAAATCAACTCAGAATGGATCAAAGACCTAAATGTAAGATCTTGAAAAATCAAACTCCTATAAAAATAAGACAAAGCAGTATGCTGTTGGACTTGGAGATGATTTCTTGGGAATGACATCAAAGGCACAGACAAGAAAAGAGAAAGCAGGCTGTCCACAGAATAAAAGTGCAACACACAGAGGGTCTGAGACCCTGTAGGGCACACCTGAACTTAACAGGAAAGATCTCTGTGACCCAGCAGAGCAGGGACAGGGTACAGCCCACACTGCAGAACCCCAGTGAGAAAGCTGGTGAGGGTCTGAGCAAGGGAAAGACACCAACCCAGTGAAGGGGCTGGCTTTCCCAAACTGCATTTCGAGACTTCAGCACAATCTCAGGAATCCAGACTGACCCCGGGGAAGAACAGGCACATGAACGGTACTGAAACTGACCACACATGGGCCAGGGGACTTCTGGCCAAGGGGCCAAAGCCATTCAAAGGCAGAAACACAGCCTTCTCAACAAACGCAGATGGAGCCACTGGACATGGGTCCAGGGAAAAGGGAGGGAGGGCAAGGGTCTCACCTAAATCTTGTATCTCTACAGAATCCAACTCACAGGGACAATGAACTTTCCTGGAAAATTCAAAACAATAAAACTTGTAGGGGAGAAAATCTTACAGGACACAAAATCCCAATCTACAAAAGGAAACGGTGAGCAACTTTCTCAATTTCTGCTCTGTGCAAGGCCAGGTGAAGAGCATCCACAGAAAAAATCCCACAAACTACACAGCCCCCCAGGCACCAGTATCCGAAGACACAGGGAACCTGGAGACAGAGCGCTGAAGACAGCACGTAAGGAAAGCAGGAAAAGCTATTTCACCCGAGCACTCGAGCTCCAACAGGCAGGAGACACCCCGCTCCACACCCTCACCTGCAGGAAACGCAGGGGAGACAGGCCCCAAGAACCCCTCAGAGGCCTGAAGATGAAGCAGCACCACAGCAGCAGCCCAGACGACTCGCACACGGCTGGTGGAGACAGAAGGAGCACGGTCCTCGGGCAAAGCTTCAGTCCTTTTGGTTTTTGCAGTGCTAGGGTCCAAAGCCAGAACCTCACACATCCTGGGCATCTGCTCTCCTGCTGAACTACAGTCCCAGCCCCGAAGGTTTAGTTTCTTAACTACAAGTGCGACTACTGCACAACCCAGAAAGTTCCTGTGTATTTGTCCCAGAGAAACGGAAACCTGTGTTTGCATGAAAACCTGCCTGCAAGTGTGTGACAATGGCAGTCATGGTGACCCTAAACTGGAAACCAACCCCACATCCCACAGGTCAATGGCAAAGCAGACTGTGGAACATCCATACCAGACAATTCTGGAGAAACTGACACATGGTAGCCTGGATTAATCTCCAGAGGGTCGTGCTTAAGTGAAAATAGCCAAGGCCAAAAAAATAACACATGAAAGTCTTGAAATGGCAAACCGACTAGGGGTCCTCAGAGACCGAGCAGGATGAGAGGGGGAGGAGGGGTGTGGCCACCAACGGGTGGCTGGAGGGGGGCCTGGTGGCCTGGGACGCTGCATCCTGACCTCAGGTACTGACGCCCTGGCTGTGATGTCCACTACAGTTTTGCAAGTTGTTGCCACTCAGGAAAAGCAGAGAAAGGCACACAGGATCCATTAGCAATCTTACTACTTCACATGAACCTACAATTGTCTCAAGATTTAAACATTGATTTAAAAATCCATTGCCCAGATAGGTATAGGAGATGATGCCGGTAAGCCAAGTTCCCTGGGAGGCAGAGGTAGGAGGCCAGCCTGCACAACTTAGCAAGACCTCATCTCAAACACAGTAACAAGTTCTGGGACTGTAATTCAGTGGCAGAGTGCTCCAGGCTCAATCCCTGGTACTGCAAATGGGAACAGTGGCTACCCCATGGGAAAGAGTGAAGAAAAGTCCAGTCCTTGGCACCCATATCCCCTGCAGTGGCTCCCATGGCTCTGCTGCCTTAAAAGGTCTGCGCTGCACCCTCATCCCCATCACCAAGACTGCTCTTGTCTACGCTCCCAATGCCCAACTTGGTGCAGATGCAAGGGTCAGCACACCTCTCCCCATCTTCCTTGACCTGCTGGCAACATCTGAGCCACAGTCACCTAGAGGAAACTCTGGCCTCAGAATCCAGGAATTCTTGTAGGGCACAGTCCTTGGGCTTCTCCTGTCCAACTCTACTCACTGCCCAGTGACCCACCTTCTCCCATGATCTCAAACTCCATCCCTGTGACACTGACTTGACTTCAGTGTGCACCCTCAGCCCTGCTGTCCCTTCCCAGTTCCCTCTCACAGGCCCATCATCACCACTTGGGTGAGGATTGGGAACTTTACAAAGTAGAAACCTCAAGCCCCCTATCCCCTCAACCAAAACAAAACCAGGAAGACTCCTCGCTCCCAGTTCTCCTCAGTGAAGGGCACCTCCTTCCCTGGTAGCTCAAGTCATGTCCTCTCTGATTCTCTCACCATGCCAACTCAGCCATCACAGCTAAGCATCTGGACTTCTTTCCTCAAGCAGGACCTGACCAGTACAATGAACATCTGCAAGATCATGTGCATGGAACCACCAGCAGGCATTCCTGACTTCCTGCATACAGCCCAGCAATCCTTCCCATGCCGCTGGTTGAAAATTTAGATAAGTTCCATGAGTTTTCTGATTCCTGGGTAATAGGAAGTTCTGCAATCACTTCAAGTTGAAAACAGTGTCATTCAGTCATCAGCCCCAGCTGTAATCAAACTATCTACCATGCTCTCCCCAAGCTGGCCTACCAGCTGGCCCCTCTCCATGGAGAGGAAGGCGTTCCAGTGCCCAGGACTGTTCCTCCTTCCTCTGCAGGCCTGACAGTACTGACACCCTGCTGCCACAGCAGGGGAGGGAGGGGGACAGGCAAGCTCTTCCTCCTGTGTCTCTGGCCTGTCCGAGCAGGCTGCTGGCTCATTCACGCAGCACTCTCACAAGATCTCCTGGAGCTGAGGGACTCCACATACTTTTTAAAGCACAGGCAAGTGGTTTGTCCTCCTAGCAGATAGCCCCTGTCCTCTGCCCCCTGAGTTTTCAGTGGTCCACTCTGAACAGGTGCCATGAGACACCAGCACTCTGTCCTGGCTGCCTACTCTCTCCTAAGCTGCAGCAAGGCGCTCACATCCTCACCACCTCCCAGCACTCAGTGTACTCCACCCCTACTGTAGGCCACCCCAGGCATGACCACTCAAAGAGCTGTCAGTCCCAAGAGGCCACAACACCTGCTCACTGGCCTGGAAGTAAATGGCAAGTCTCACCCTAAAGAATCCTCCCCAAATCCTGTCCAATCCCAACAGCTGACCTGGACATGGAGGGTGTAGGAGAGGACCTGCCAGTTCACTGTTCTGGTCCCACACAGTGCCAGCCTCAGCTCACTGCCATCACTGCACCCTGGAGCCTCAGCCAGACACTCAAGGTACATCCCATAGTGCTGTGTCTGGCTTCCAGCCCTCTCCACTCCTCACCCTCCTTCCTTCCTGCTATTGTCAGGATTCTTAGGAATCTAGTGCTTTCCTGCTGCCCACTGTATCAGCAGTACCCAGTGCCTGTGGGCACAACAGAAATACATGTTGGATGAACTCTCTGTGGCCCTTCCTGGCCAGTGCCTCCTGCTCAGCTCTGGTTCCTGGCTACCCCCTTCCAGGGGAGCGCAAACACAGACAGGAGAGTCTGAGTCACCTGTGGCTTCTGGCTAAGCCTCAGAGACCACTGAAGATTTTGCATATCTGGTCACAGCCCTCCATTTGAGTTGGGCTAACTGGAATGTGGACATTTCAGAGCTTTTGCAGGGTCCACCTTTGTGGAAATCAGGACAGAGCAGCCACACTCCTTTGCCACCCTTGCCTCTGTTCCTCATCCCTCTGTCCACAGAGCTTGTCATCAGACAGGACTCTCATTCACGGAGGGATCTGGTTCAGTGGCCAACTCTTCCTTGACCCCTCATCTGCCATCTGCCTGCTCAGCAAGCTCGACAGACCAGACCAGCAGCATTTACCATGCACCTGCCCAATGCCCAGCCCAAGACCAGCCTGGGTCCCCCATGAAGAAGAGGGTCCCAGTCTCTCCCATTCCTCCTGCCCAATAGCAGTCATGGACACAACTGTCAGAGGTTGCAGAGGGAAGAACAGGGCCCCAGAGGCGTGTGCTTCAGGCCCATCCTCAAAATGCACAAATGAAAGATTCTAGGTGCCCTGTGCTCCAGCACCCCATCCCCCATTTCCACAGTGCCCCAGGCACAGTACAGCCTCTACTGTCCAAAGCTAAGAGTCCACCAGCCAGCCTTCCCAGACTCCTGACTTGCAGGCCACCTCCTTCAACTCCAAAACCCCAAGGCACTAGTTTGATTGCTATCATGCCCTAGTGGCTCAAAGGACTAGCAGGAGGAATGCAAGGTGGCAGGGGTCTTCAGGAGTCAGTAGCAGAGAGGTCAAGGGGCATGGGCATGAGATGGGTCATCAGTGACCCCCAAGGGCCTCAACCTGGACTTCCATCATGGTCTCCAAACTCAGACTGCCCTAAACTGCTGACCTGGGCCAGCTTCAAGATGGGAGTGAGGAGATGAGAAAAAAGTGAAGTGTGAGACACCGGCCTCTCCCCAAGAACGGAGGTTCCCTGGGCCTCAGGTCCATGCAGCCCTCAACACCACCCTGCCCCTTACCATCTTCGCCAGCCTGGGGTGGCCCTCAACTCCATCCAGAAGAGCCTGCAGGTGTGGTGTGGCCAGCGGTTGCTGCCTGCTGTCTGGGCTTGGATGAACTCAGTCAGTTTCTCCGTGACCCAGTTTCACCCTCCATGCACGAGTCAAAGGGTACACACAGCACCACCCAGGCCTAATGAGTGCAGGCTCAGATGAGCGCTACCTGCTGGCCACAGCAGCATCTTCCCTGTGAGTCTGCTCTGACCTGCCCCTCCCCGCCCCTGCAACCTGGCCAGTGGTTTCACCTTCACAGGGACCTAAGGAGGACCTAGGTCAAGGCCTGAACTGGGTCTGACTGCAGAACACTTTGACGGAGCATTGGGATGGAGGGGCCCATAGCTCATTGCAGGGTGGGGCAAGGGGTCAGGGTACTACTGAGGCTCATAGTCAGAAGTGCCCCAAATGAGACTCCCAGAATCATCAGTTAGGAACCGCCAAGCCCACCCCAGGCCCAAGACAAAGCTCACGTTGTAAAGGATGTCAGTCCAGCCCTCCATGGTGATGCACTGAAACACGGTCAAGATGGCAAACAGGATGTTATCAAAGTTGGTGATGCCAAAGTTGGGTCCTGGCCAGTACTCCCGGCACTCGGTGTCAGCCTCACACAGCCGGGCAGGGGCCTCCTTGCCACAGGGGAAGTCACCCACGGGATCTGATTCTGTGAGGAGAATGAAGCAGATCCTGAGCTCAGGACCATGAAACTCTCCAACCCCCATGGGATCCTGGGCTCTGGAGAACCCACTGCAGGTGGCAGGAACCTGGTCACTCCAGACACCCTCCATCTAGAGAACCCACTGTAGGTGGCAGGAACCTGGTCACTCCAGACACCCTCCATCTGGAGAAGTCACTGCGGGTGGCAGGAACCACCTGGTCACTCCAGACACCCTCCATCTGGAGAAGGCACTGTGGGTAGCAGGAACCTGGTCACTCCAGACACCCTCCATCTGGAGAATTCACTGAAGGTGGCAGGAACCTGGTCACTCTAGACAGCCTCCGTCAACTGCCCCCCACTCCTTCACCCACTCCATGCTTCTCCTCCCACCAGTAATCTGCCTCTACTTGAGCTCAGGACCTGCCCTCTTAGGACTTCTGGCCAGGCTCTCCATCTCTCGTGGAACATGCCCATCATCTAAACATGCTCAGGTCCCCACTCTTCTTCAAATCAGAACCAACACACTCCTCCTTTCCAGTTCTTCCTACTGCTACCACCCTGGTTTCTCCTCTCCCTCACAGCCAAGCCACAAGTCTTCAACACACATATCTGACTGTAAGCAAGGCCTCGCTAGACTCAGCCACTGTGCAGTCCCAGTGCTCACACACAGGGTAACCTAGAATCAACCCCACATCTGCCCAGATGGCGGCTGGGGGCCTCCTGGCAAAAGCAGCACTGCCCTGGCCGCTACAGAGTGGAGATCCCTCCACCTACCTGCCAGCTGGTGGACAGCAAGACACCACCCAGGAAGGTGTTAAAGAAACCATCAGGGCTGGGGTGTACCTCCATGGTAGAATACTTGCCTAGCATGCATGAGGCCCTGGGTTCAATCCCCAGCACCAAAAAAGACACAAATAAAAACCATTGCTAACCTCTGGGGCAAGACAACAAGCAGAACATGGCATAGGTTGTTTATACCCATCATTCCCACAATCCCAGTGACAAAGTAGCAGAAAATCTATAGAAGTGTATAACAACATATAAAAAGCCCTCCCATCAGCACAGGATGGAAAGCAAGTCCTCCCAGGGTTACAAGGCAAAAGCAACTATACAAGTTTATTTCTCCTTCTCCAAATATCCAGACATATCCTATGAAGAAGTCATCATCTGTAATTCATAAACAGCAGAATTCTCTGTAAATAATGACTATTTCCTCCTTTCCAACTCCTGACTGAATTTATCTTCCTACTCATCTCAGGGCACAGCTCCTAACTGCCCAAGCTGTGTGCACCAGTAGTGACCCTTGTTTTGTTCCTGACTTTAAAGAAAAAGCCCTCACAATGAAATTTGATGTTTGCAGGAAATTTTAGGGAATTTAAGAAAAGTATCTTTCATTTCTATTTTCATTTCTGTAACAAAAGTTGGTTTTTATTTTCTTTTGTTTTGTTAAGTGATGGATGATTTATTGGCTGGGAATGTGCCTCAGTGGTAGAGTGGATGCCTAGCATGTACAAGGCCCTGGGTATGCTCCCCAACTCCAGAGAAACTAAATAAATAAATCATGCATGATTTAAAACCATAAGAAATGCTCTTCTGTATCTAAGAGATGATCATAAGGTTTTCTACTTTAATAGGCTCATAGCTGAATACACAGATCTTACTGTCTTCCTTAACTCTTACCCCAAAAAGATCTAGTCACTTACCTGCAAGTGCCTAGAATGTGGCCCATTCCAACTACCTCCAAACACCTGGCCCTGGCCTCCTGTGTGTCACCTGGGCCAACATGTTCACCCACTGGACCCTGCTTCCGCCTGTGTACCCTACCCCCAGTAGTGACAAGGACCAGAGATTCTACCTTATTCAAAGTCCTCCCACAGCTCCAAAGACAAGACTCAATCCCAGCCATAGCCAAAGAAACCACAGGACTCTTTGCTGTCCTCACTGTTTCTCACTCGGGACTTTTGCATCTGCTGCTCCTTGTGTCTGAAGACCTCTGGAAGGGGCTGCATGCATCCTGCCTTCACACACTTGGAGCTCTGTTTAGCTGCAATGAAGCAGAGAGGCCGCCCACCACTGCTCCCTAGAGTGGACACTAAGTAGGTCCTATCTCAAGTAGGGTGCTGTTTCCTTCCTAGAAGTGGCTGCAATCTGATAGTTTTTGAATGTATCTATTTACTTGTTCATTTGCCAGGTTCTCTTCAGTCTCGCTAACTGAGCACCTCATGTTCTCTCTAGCACCAAAGATGGTGCTTGTCTTCTGGGTAAGTGAACCTGCGGTCATCGTCTGAGCCCAAGTGTTGGAGCAAGGCCTCACCTGTGCTGTTGGGGAAACAGGCCTTGTGGAATTTTCCCATGTAGAACTCGAGGCCAATGATGGCAAACATGAGGATGGCAAAGAAGAGAAGCAGCCCGATCTGCAGCAGAGGAACCATGGCCTTCATGATGGACTTGAGCACCACCTGCAAACCTGGGACACAGCAGGCAGACAGAGTCAGGGCATGGGCCAGCAGGCTGAGTTGAGTCCTGGGCAAGATGTAGAACAAGGGCTTAGGGGGCCTAAAACATAGCAAGAGCCCTCAAAGTAGGGGACAGAACCTGGAAGAGGTGGAAGGAGGACGTCAGAAAAAGTGCCATGTGAGGCACAGTGGGAGCTCTCAGGGAAGGGAGGGACAGCATGGAGAAGGTGAAGCCCAGAGTGTAAGTGTAGGGCACCAGTAGCATCTACTAAGAGGGCAAGAGAGAAAGATGAGAGATACAAGAAGAAAAAGTGAATACCACAAAGGCAATCACAGAGTCCTGAGAGGAATGGATAGGGATCTGTGGGACAGCAAAGGCTGTGGGACCCAAGAGCAGGGAATCCTGGGAGGAAAGAACAGGAAGCCCAGGTGGGAGAGCAAAGGACACTAAGGGTTAAAGCAGGAAATCCTGGGAGGAAAGAACAGGAATCTCAGGTGGGAGAGCAAAGGACACTGGTGTCTAAGAGCAGGAAATCCTGGGAACAAAGAACAGGAATCCCAGGTGGGAGAAAAAGGACATTGGGAACTAAGAGCAGGGAATCCTGAGAGGAAAGAACAGGAATCCCAAGGAAGAGAGCAAAGGAAACGAGGGCTTAAGAACAGGAATCCCAGGAGGAAAGAACGGGAATCCCAGGTGAGAGAAAAAGGACATTGGGAACTAATAGCAGGGAATCCTGAGAGGAAATGACGGGAATCCCTGGTGGAAGAGCAAAGGACCCTGGGAGCTAGAGCAGCAAATCCTGGGAACAAAGAACAGGAATCCCAGGTGTGAGAGCAAAGGATGCTGGGAGCTAGAGCAGGGAATCTGGGGAGGAAAGAGCAGGAATACCAAGTGGGAGAGCAAAGGTCACTGGGGGCTAAGAGCAGGGAGTCCTGGGAGGAAAGAACAGGATTCCAGGTGGGAGATCACAGGATCTTGCCCTTGGGGTCCAGCCAAGCCTGATCTAACACCTATGGCCCTTTGGAGCTTTTGAAAATGTTCCCAGGAATCCATCACCATTGGTCACCTTTCTTCTCTTTTTTAACTCCATAAAATGAAGCAAAACCTGGAAATAGCCCATTTTGTGAGTAGCACCAAGCTTTCATCTAGGGAAGCCAAGTCAGGGCAAACTAACAGCATCAACCTCTGGGATTTTGTGGAGAATAACCTGTGAAAGCCATGTTCCTCCCTTCCTCCTGCCTGGATCCCTGGGGTCAGAACTGCAAGTTTAGGGGCAGGGCTTGGTGGGTGATGGAGAGTGTACTTAGCATGCTCAAGCGCCAGTTTCTGTCCCCAACAGCAAAAACCAGTGGCAAGCTCAGTGTCACCAAGGCCCAAGGGCCACAGGCAGGGGGCTAACTGTGGCAGCGGCCATGGGGCAGGTAGGGAGCAAGCTGATGTTCCAGGCAGGGTTGGGCCCCGTTGCCTCACTGCACTCACTTGGGATCCCAGACACCAGCTTCAAAGGCCTCAGTACACGCACAGCTCTCAGTGTCCGCAGGTCGAAGTCAGTCCCCGCTGTGGCAAGGATCCTGGCAGGAAAAAGGAGAAGGGAAATAAGGGTTTTCCTGTTGAGTCTGGAAAGAAACATACTCCTCCTACCACATGTGTCCTTTCTCCCTATAGCAGTGATAAGTTCATGTCCATGTCTCCCACTGTCCCCAAGGCCGGCAGAGACCAGGGGCTTACCTGGAATCCCAAAGCACTCACCAGGCATGCCGGCAATGGCTTCTACCTGATGACCATCCCCCAGTTCAAAGGCACTTAATGGACACTTGTCCACTGGCCTTGCAGTGAATCTCCAACTGAGTCCAAGCCTGCATGGTATCCCCAAATCAACCCCAGCATCATGTCAAGCTGCTGGAAAAGTGGCTGCTGGAAAGTGGCAGTGAGTGCCATGAAGCCGAGAGACTCCTGGACCCACACCACACTCCTGCTTCTTCACCTTGTGTCAGAGAACAGGGAAAGAAGGCCCGGGAGTAGAGGGGCCAGGGACCCCAGAAAAGCCACCATGGAAAGAAACATGTCTGTTTAAAAATAAGTCGCAGCAGCAGAGCGGCACGGGCTATGTTCAAAGCGCGAAGTGAACCACTGTTAATGCTCACACCTGGAGGAAAGACTCCCAGGGTCCACAGGAGGGCCTTACCTCTCCCAGAAGGGTGAAGAAGCCAGCAGCCTCACTGACAACCCATCCCCAGTCATGGGGAAGGAGACAGGTGCCAGCTCCCCTGCTGTACAGTGGAGGTCCAGGTCTGGCAGCACAAGATGATGATTCTGTCTGGCCTGATGGACACTGTCAGCCAGCTGAAAGATCATGCAAATGACCTGGACCCTGCACTTCCGCCAGCTCCACAGGTATAAAGAGACACTGTGAGCAGTCAGCTTTTTCACACTCTCAGAAGGCCCAACCCAAGTCAGTAAACACAGGAGACAGTGGAAGAGAATCAGTGTGCTAACTAAAAAGCTGAAGAGGAAACTAACCTTCCACAAAGGCAAGAAGAGGACAGGAATGCCTTACAACATGCCTTTCTTGGGATCCTTGAGAAGAAACCACCTAAAGAATTTCTGAATTCAAAACAACAATGTTAAGGAAGATCAACAACATACAACAGAATACAGCCAAATAATTCAATTAAATCAGAGGAAGAGGACAGGTGCAGCAGTGCAGGTCTCTACTCTTAGTAACCTGGGAGGCTGATGCAGGATTACAAGTTCAAGGCCAGACTGGACAACTTAGCAAGACTTTGTCTCAAAATAAAAAAGGGCTGTGGATACAGCTCAGTGGCAGAGCACCTCTGGCTTCCATCTCCAGTACCACTAAACAAATAAATATGGGAAAAATTCATGGTCTGAATGAGAAATTCAACAAAGAGATATCATGAAAAAGAATCAAACAGAAACCTTGCAGCCAAAGAATTCAATGAATGATATAAAAAGTACATTTGATAGCTACAATAGACTACATCAAGAAGAAGAAATTTTTGAATTTGAATTAACCCAGACAGAGGAAAAAAATGAAAAAGGCCAAAGAAAGCCTATGGGACATCATTAAGCAAGCTAACATTTGCATATGGGAGTTACACAGGGTGAAGGATTAACAAAGGCACGTGAAGCATAGTAAATAAAATAATAGCTGAAATCTTACCAAGAACTGGGAAGGATATGGACATCAGGTCCATGAACCTCAAAGAACCCTAATAAGTCACATTAATATTAAACTCTCAACAGCCAGAGATGGTGAGAATTCTAAAAGTAACAAGAGAATTTTAAAAATCAAGTCATATATGATCATCTCATCAGACACAGAAAAAGAACTTGAACAAATTTGACACCCCTTCCCAATTAGACTAACAGATTTCCCAGCAAAAGAAACCCTATAGGACAGGAGAGAGTAGGATAATGGATTCAGAGTTCTGAAAGGAAAAAACCTGAACTAAGAATAGTATACCTAGCAGAGCTATTCTTTAGAAATGATGGAGAAACAGTTTCCCAGATAAGCAAAAACAGGAAATACAACACCAGCAGACCAGCCCAATAAGAAATTCTTACAGGAAGTCCTACATTTAGAAGTGGAAGGACTGTAACTGCCACCATGAAAACTCATGAAGTATGAAACTCACTGGTAGACTACAAATAACGAGAAAGAGAAAGGAATCAAACCATATCACTAAGAAAATCACCAAACCACAGAGATTAAAATTAAGAGAGGAAGAAACTGTAAAGAATATGCAAATTAACACGATGGCAGGAGTAGAATGATAATTATTTATCAATACTAACCACAGACTTTCAAGGGTTAAATTCCCCAATTAAAAGATCTAGACTGAATGAATGGATTTTAACATAGATCCAATGCTAGGCACAGTGGTGCACACCTGTAATCCCAGTGGCTCAGGAGGCTGGAGGATCGCAAGTTCAAAGCCAGCCTCAGTGGCTCAGCAAGGTCCTAAGCAACTTAGGAAGACCCTGACTCAAAATAAAAAATAAAAGGGCTGGAGATGTGGTTCGGTGGTTAAGCAACCCTGGTACAAAGGGCGGGGGGGGGGGGGGGAGATACCCAATTATATGTTGCCTATGAGCCAGAGTGAAAAATCAGGCAGTCAGTGTAGACAGAATAAGGGTCAAAAAGGCAATTGACTAATGGTCATTTTTCCTAAGGAGAAGTCATTGTTTTTAAGGGGACAGAGTACCTGCTCTTCCAGATAGACAGATATGCATACCACTCCCCTCTTCTGCAAACAAAAGGAGTTCCCTGGACAGACTTCCCTTCTGCTGATAAAGGTGCTTGTGGCCACAGATCAAAGAGTAGAACCTCTGCGCTCATGCTCCCAGGCATGGGAAGGAAGACAATGAGGATGGAAGGAGAAATCTAAAGAAACTGTAAGGGAAACCCAGGGGCTGGAGCATTGGCTCGGCAGTTACAGCGCTTGCCCAGCAAGAATGAGTACACAGGTTCAAACTCCAGAACCACGTTCACGACTAAGGTGTCAGAGCAACGAAGGTCACATTAAAAACTAAATAAAAATTGATTCTCTCTCTCTCTCTCTCTCACTGTCCCTCTCTCTTTAAAAAAACAAAAACAGAGCACCCCACACCCCTCCTTGGGCTCTTGGCCCCTTCTGCCCCAGGAGTCTGCTCTGCTCTCTCTTCTTAAATAAAACCTGTCTGCTGTGCTTGCCTCTGTGTCCCTTAGTTTTCATTCTGTGACTCTGAGGGACACAAACCCAACTTCCCCTGGACCAGCATCACCTACAAGGACCTCACTTCACCAGTAAAGTCACACATAGATGAAAGTGAGGAAATGGAAAACGATATTCCATGCAAACAAATCAAAAGGGAACAGGAATAGCTGTATTTGTATTAGATAAAACAGATTTTAAGTCCCAAACTAAATAAATACAAAGAAGACCTTTGTATAATGAAACATCAATTCAGCAAGATATAACAACTGCAAATATATGAGCACCAACACTGGACCAATCAAATACATAATGTGAATATGGTTCTAAAGGAGAGACAGACTCCAATACAGGAACTGCTAGGGCCAGAACTGTGGAGGACAGGTGAACCAGAAGCGAGTTGACATCTGCAAACTCCAAGGGGAGGGAAGGCCCTGACCAGACTCTGACTTGCTGAACGCACTGGTCCGGTCAACGCAGATGCTCTTTCCTGGGGGCCTCCATGTACCCTGCTTCACAGACATGCTTTCAAGATCACCTTAGCTTTGCAGTCCCAGAAAGTCCCTCCTTACCTTTTATCACCCATAAACTTTCTATCTGTTACCCTCAATAAAAGCAAGCAGAGGAAAGATTCAGGGCCCACTTTCCTGTGAGCCCTGGCTCCCCGTTTTGAATCCGCATCTGCATCCGCATCCCTCTTCCCCACAGGCACGCAGGTCGCAGCCGACATGCACAGATCATCCAGGCAGAAAAGCAACAAAGAAATGTCTGCGCTGAATTACAATTCAGGCCAAATGGACCCTAAGAGGTATCTCTCATCCAACAGCTACTAAAATACACATTCTTCTCATCATTACATGGAATAGTCTCCAGGACAGACCATTTGCGAGGTCATCAAAATCATGTCAAGTATCTTCTCTGACCACAGTGGAGCAGAATTAGAATCAACAATGGAGAGACTGTGGCAATTATGCAAAGACATGGAAATTAAACAACATGCTCCTGAACAACCAATGAATCAGGAAGTTTAAAGCTCCTTGAAACAAATTAAAATGAAAACATATCATACCAAAATCCCTGGCAGATAGCAAAAGCAGTACTAAGAACGAAATTAATAGTAATAAATGCATACATCAAAACGTAAGCAACATAAAAATGAGACTCAAGAAATGAAAAACAAGAACAAATCAAACCCCAAATTAGTAGAAAGAAAGGAATAATAAAGATCAAAGCAGAAATACATTAAATTGAGACTAAAAAAATATACAAAGCATCAACTAAATAAAAGATTATGGTTTAAAAATAAAAGCAACAAACCCCTATCTAGATGAAGAAGAAAGGAACGAAGACTCAGAAAAACATCTAAGAGGAGAAAGGAGACACTAGAATAGACACCACAGAGACACAAAGGTCATCAGAGGCTATTATAACAATGATACACCAAGAAACTAGAAAACCCAGAAGTGGATAAATTCCTGAACACACAAAACCTACCAAGATAGAACCATGAAGAAACAACATCTAAACGACCACTAATGAGCAATCAGTAGTAAAAAAAAAAACTCTCCCAACATAGAGACGCCAGGGTCTGGAAGGCTGACCTGCTGAATACTACTAAACTTTAAAGAACTAGCCCTGGACATGTGGCAGTGGAAAGGAAGCAGGGTAACACCACTGCACACCCATCGGGGACACAACTACACACCCACAGGGACACCACTGCACACCCACAGGGATATCACTGCACACACACAGGGTCGCCATTGCACACCCATGGGGGGACCACTGCACACCCACAGGGATACCACTGCACACCCATGGAGGACACCACTGCACACCCACAGGGATACCACTGCACACACACAGGGTCACCATTGCACACCCACGGGGGGACCACTGCACACCCACAGGGACACCACTGCACACCCACAGGGACACCACTGCACACCCATGGAGGACACCACTGCATACCCACAGGGATACCACTACACACCCTTGGAGGACACCACTGCACACCCTCAGGGACACCATTACACATCCACAGGGACACCACTGCACACCCACGGGGACACTACTGCACACCTACAGGGACACCACTGCACACCCACGGGGACACCACTGCACACCCACAGTGACACCACTGCACACCCACGGGGACACCACTGCACACCCACAGGGACACCACTGTACACCCACAGGGATACCACTGTACACCCACAGGGGGACCAGTGCACACCCACAGGGTCACCACTGCACAGCACTGAAGCGGCTGTTACACATCAGAAAAGTGGTGGATGGTGGCAGTGCCTCAGGAAGTTAAGGAGACACCACGTGACCCAGCAATTCCTCTCCTAGGCACCGCATAGATACCTCTACACCCTGTTCACAGCAGCCACAAGGGGAAAGCAGCCAAGGATCCCCAACTCGGGAATGGCCTCAGGAGGGACGGAGTGTTCTACCGCTGCATCTGCACCACCTTAGCAGCATCCAGACTCAGGGGAACAAGTTCCATGCAATGCACTGACAGGAGTTGCCGGGGAGGCAAGTGCACAGTCAGGAAGGAGATCAGAGGCGGTGGGGGGGGGGGGGGGTGAACAAGTGCAGAATTTCTGGGTGGAATATGAGAGACTGGCAATCACACTGTGAATACAACTAATGTCACTGAATTGCATACTTAAAATTATTTAAAAGGCAAATTTCATGTTATATGTATTCTGCCACATTTTTAAAAAATTAATGATACACAAAAAAGTTAGCTTACGTGCTTTAAATGGGAAATTTGTTTGGTTATGGTTTATAATCCAACAGACCTTTAAAATAAATCTCGGCAGTCTTGGTAGAAAACGACAAGTGGGTCATCATATTCAAGTGGAACAGGGACAGCCAGGACTGTAGCACAAACATGAGGACAGGCTGCAGCCAGACCTTGCCAGCATCCATGGCCACAGTCAGTGGCACTGCTTGGTGCCAGGCAGGGAAGGACTGGGCTGGCGCTGAACCCAGGAAAGCACCCCCCACCAGGACCTGGCACAATAGAGGCTCGGGGACAAAGCAGCCACGTAGGGCTGTAGGGGCCCTGTCACCTAGCATTCACAGACACCTCTGGAGGCAGACCAGAAACTGGGAAGATGCAGGAGAGCCACAGGCACTGTGTGAAAGGAGGCTGCCAGGGAAGGCACAGAATCATAGGCTGTGAAGTGGCCTGACTGCAACAGAACTCAAACTACACCACAAAACACTGTCGGGCAAAAGAAAAGAAAAAGATCTAGCTGAGAAAGAATCAGTTTCCATGATACATAAAGAACACCTACAAATCCACATGAAAATCTAAACACACACACACACACACACACACACAAGATTGGCAGATCACAAGAGGAAAGAAGAAGCTCAGAACTACTGGAAATCGGGGGATTCGATGGCTTCACACACTTGGCAGGCGACGTGCCTCCTGGCAGCTCTGCTGTGGGAAGAGAAGCCTGTGCCAGGTTTCCAAGAGAGCTAGGCAATTCCCGAGGATTCTGGAACACGCAGCCCTGCGGCTCAGCTGGAGAAGCCACTGCTCACCCTGCACCAGCAGTGTGGGCTCACAGCAGGCCCCGCACCACTTCTCAGCAGGAGAGGGGCTGTGGAATAGGTGTGCAAGTGCACGTTATTCCACAGCTAAAGGACAAGCATGTAGAATTAGACCTAAACAAACGTCCCAAACAGTGCTAGGGGGCAAAGGGCACGTCCTGAGGTGACTACTCCCTGCTGTGGATATGCTCACACCCACACACTGTCAGCACCCCCAGGCCACCTGGGCTGGGGTCAAGCATTTGCTTCTGTTCTTGGTGGTTCTGGGAACTGAACCCAGGGGCAGTCTACCACCGAGCCATATCCCCAGCCGTTTGTAAATTTTAGTTTGACCCAGGTCACACTAAGTTCTGGAACTTGCTGTCCTCCTGCCTCACTCCTCCTGAGCCACTGGGAAGACAGGTGTGCACCACCATGCCTCGCTGGACATTATTCCTTATGGACACAGATGTGCAGAGCAACAGCTGGACTACCACACATTCGTGTGCACCACAACAGGCACAAGTTAGGGTCGTTGCTGCCACCCGAAGGTAAAGGGAAGAAGAGCGAAAGGAGTCTGACTGGGGGTTGTATTCAGAAGACTTCAACTCAGTGCCAGCTGACAGGGAGACCGGAGCTCAAGGACAAGCATGTGGAAGCAATGTGCGCACACCATTAGAGTCCAGGCCACGGAAAGCACACAGGATCCAGGCAGCAAAAAGACACAGATTACCTCAGAGGAAATGCAGTTCTTCCTCACCACACAGTTTTCTAGGACCCACATCACTTGCTGACACAGTGACAGCTCAGTGATATGGCCTGGTAAGACGGCAAGGACACAGACTTGCTGTGACACTCAGGAGTGGCTGTGGTGGCACAGGACAGGGAAACAAGAGTTCAGAGGTGCTCAAGCCAGGTGATCCAAGAAGCAATGAAACAGAATCTACTCAAATGCTGTCCCCTGCAACCTAGCTGACATTTCCTGAGCCTCTGAGGCCCCCGCACCGGAGTGACAGGTCCCCGCCAGTGGTCATTAGAATGTCTGGAAGAGCCAGGCACTCCTGCCAGCCACAGATGGACAAGGCACGCATGTTATGAGGTGAGGTTCCTGAGTGGGTTGGCACTGAACCCGGAGGATCCAGAACTTGACGGACATCTTCCTCAGGATAAACCTTGCATGCCAGCACTCCTGGGTCATGTAAGCAGCTGCCAGGAGACATGGCTGCACCGGGCATCATGTTAGCCCTGCAAGTCTGATGTGAAAGCGCTAATGAAGTCACAGAACTGGACTTGTGTCTTTAAGTGGAAAACTTAAGTCTTTAAAAAAAAAAATTCAGACAATTACCAAATTTTGGATTCACCATATCGATACTTTAGTTGACTCAATAAACAATACTTAAGCACTCAGAAAGTTCTGGTTACAGTAAATTTATAAATGAAATTTTTAAAATGACACTAAATTTATAAAATGTGAAAGGCCATTAACATCTCCTTGAAATTGATTTTTAAAAATTGCTAACATACTTTTGAGAACTTTTCATAAATTGAATCTAAAATTTCTTTAAAGAACCATTTTTCTATTTCTAACTACAATAAATCAAATCTTTTTTTTTTTTTAAAGAAAGAGGGGACAGTGAGAGAGAGAGACAGAGAGAATCAATTTTTATTTTAGGTTTTCACATGGCTTTCGTTGCTCTGAGACTTTGTTGTGTACATGGTGCTGGGATTTGAACTTGCGTACTTGCGCATGCCAGGCAAGCGCTGTAACCACTGAGCCACTGCTCCAGCCCCGACAATAAATCAAATCTTGATTTTTGGGAAACTAAAGTAACTTCTTAAAAATATTTCTATGCATAAAATCCCTTTTTTAAAGAGAGAGGGACAGTGAGAGAGACAGAAAGATACAAACAATTTCTATTTAATTTTTCATGTGGCTTTCATTGCTCCGAGACCTTGTTGTGTATGTGGTGCTAGGGTTTGAACTCAGGTACTTGCACATGCCAGGCAAGCACTGCAACCACTGAGCCACTGCTCCAGCCCTCACTTGTCTTGAGAAGTGCCCACCGAAAGGGAAACCAAAACCCCACTTCCAGCCATCAAGCAAGATCCCGCTCCTGGCTTGAGCCAGGAGCCTGGCGAGAAGACACGATGTCCACAGCCAACTGGTCAGAGCACACAGCGTGCAGGTGAGTGGCTTCCACAGACCCAGCCCACTGGGGAACACCTCTCAAAGGACAGGACCTCTGTTCACAAGGGGAAGAGCTGGGGGATGTCAAGATGCACTATGTCCCTCAATGCACAAAATGTTCATTTCTAAACCTGATTCTCCCCAAACTGAGTTAGAGATTCTGATAAATGAAACAATATCACAACAGGAATTCTCAGGACTTCATCAAAATGATCTCAAGATTTACCAGAAAACCAAGACAGCAAAACATGAAAGACAAATTGGAAGGTGAGCAGAGACAAGCTCCACTGTGTTCTAAGCACCCTGACCACAGCACAGCTGCACCCTACAGCAGGTCCACCTCAGAGTGCAGAAACAGACACACCAGTGAGGACCCAGAGCCAAGGGGAAGGAAGGAGAGGAGCTCTAATGCTGCAATTTGCAGAGGAAATGGAAGCTCATCCAACTCCCAGCCACTTGTCCCAAGGACATGATCAGAGGTATGACAAAGGCCGGAAAACCCGTTTCCCGGAACACCCAATGGTGGCAGGCGTGGCATCATGAATTGGAGCCACATGTTGAGCCAGGGCCTGGTCTACAGCCAGGATCTGCCCCACCAAAGTAACATATGCTAAGAAATGCAAGTGACAGGGTTGGAGCAGGGGCTCAGTGGGTGGAGCACTTGCCTGGCACGGGTGAGGACCCAGGTTCAAACCCCAGCAGCATGTACACAAATAAGTGTTAGAGAAACAAAGGCCAGATGAAAAAATAAATAAAATTGATTCTCATTCTCTCTCTCTCTCTCTCTCCCTTTTAAAAAAATGAAAGAAAGAAATTCCAGTGACAGGGACAGTCACCAAAGCCTCATGCACAGTAAAACACCCAGCCCTCAGCACTCAGACCAGAGATGACAGAATACAATGGCCACCACAGAGAGTGACAATATGTGGAAACATGTTCACAGTACGCTCAAAGAGACCAAGTGACACTGCACAGCATGGAAGGAACGTCCGACAGCTGCCCCATCTCGTGTGTGCGACTCCTCCACAGGAGACCTCCAGTGCAGCTGAACCTGCCCCAGCACAGGCAGAGGTGGATGGGCAAGGCTGCTAATGGGCACAGGGGTGTTCTGGAACATGTGCTGGAATCAGACCACAGAGAACGTGCAGAATGCCACTCCCACGTGCCATGAAAGGCAAACAGAGCTCGTGAATTTCACCTCCACAAACTGCCACAGAAGGAGGATAGGCAAAGGTGGCCTTCACATGAGGGGCCACACCCTCGGCTGTGACTCCAGGCACAAACACAGCAGACACAGAGGTCTGACACCAGGACAGCACATCCCCATGAGGCCCACACCACAGTGCTCCCACACAGCACAGGAGAAAGGACAGCCCCAGCCTGCGGCCCAGCCTGGACCCCAGCCCTGACCTCAGCACACCTGCACAACTGGGCATCTAGAGGTCTGGCCCTTGCTCTACCACAGCACTGGCAAGGGGGTCAGCCTGCCCTTCAATACCAGTGTACTACAGTGTCCGGAACATCCCAGCAGGCCTGTGTCCCAGGTCCCCACACCTCACCCTCGCCTCCTCCTAGGTCCCCATGCCCCAGGTCCCCACACCTTACCTTTGCCTCCTCCCAGGCCCCCGGGCCTTACCCTTGCCTCTTCCAAGGCCCCAGGTCCCTACACCTCACCCTTGCCTCCTCCCAAGTCCCCAAGCCTCACCCTTGCCTCCTCCCAGGCCCTCAGGCATTACCCTTGCCTCTTCCAAGGCCCCAGGTCCCTACACCTCACCCTTGCCTCCTCCCAGATCCCCATGCCTCACCCTCACCTCCTCCCAGGCCCCCAGGCCTCACCTTCACCTCCTTCCAGGTCCCCATGCCTCACCCTCGCCTCCTCCCAGGTCCCAGGTCCCCATGCCTCACTGTCACCTCCTCCAAGGGCCCCATACCTCACCCTCACCTCCTTCTAGGTCCCCATGCCTCACCCTTGCCTCCTCCCAGGCCCCCAAGCTTCACCTTCACCTCCTCCCAGGCCCCCACACCTCGCCCTCACCTCCTCCCAGGTCACCACACCTTGCCCTCACACCTGGTCACACCCACAGGGCAATCCATCTCTGAAAACACCAAGAGCTGCCTGTGCCTGCAAACAGCTGATGTCCCTACTCTGGATGGCACCACTTCCTGCAGCAGGCAGAGCCCTACCCCTGTCCCAGCCAAGTAGGAGGTCAGCCATGCTGCCCAGCATCCCCAGGCCCACATGCCCATGTAACAGAGCTGTCTGGGGACAGCCATCAGATGAAGACAGTGGTAAATCTGCCCTTTTAGAAACACACAGAACTCATAGAGTCCTGTGAATGTCCCTCAAGGCCAGGGTGAGGCGTGGGAACCTGTCTCCCATCTCATGGCGATTGCAAGCGTCCACTGGGCCAGGCCAGCAGCTCTCCCTCAAGATTCCCATTCTGCCAAGTCCCCACAAGGGAGTGAGATGAGCGACACATCTTGATTCTTCTTGAGGCAGCAAGAAGATGCTGGGGGCAGGACACGGCAGCAGCGTCAGGGCTGCTGAGATTCCTGCAGTGGGGACTTGGGTTCAGGCCCCTGGCCATGCTGGGGCTGGGGCAGGAAGCATCTCAGAGGTACTGCTCAGCCATTTGAGAATTGATGGCCCTGTGGAGGCAGGATGCTAGGGACTTCCCCTTGCTTGGTGTTTGTCCTAGGCTAAGTGGGCCTGCGCAAAGGAATCTGAGCCCTGGGCCCAAGACCAGGAGCCCAAGGCCAAGCAGGAGATTTGAGCCCCAGCCTGGTGGACATAGCATGTGGCCTGCCTGTGCCCTGTTCTTCATTGCCAACACAGCAGGGCAACGTGTGGAAAGACTTCTGCAAGACATCGCTCAGTGGCTATGCCAGGGACGTTGGCATCTGGTGACAGGAGTGCCAGCAACAGGATCTAGCAACCTGCTGTCACCAGCGAGGCCAGGGGACAGGGAGACATCTGGGGCTGTCTAGAAGAGACCCTGGCACACACTGCAGGGGAGGGTGCCCTCCCCTGAGCTGGGTGCAACCGTCACTCAGCAGGCTGCAGCGGTGCAGTCTGTGGGTCTCAGCCAGAGCTACCGTGGCTTTCTCTCTGCCTTCCAGCCTAATCAGCACACCAAGAAGCACAGGCCCAGGGCTCCTCAGGTCCCCCACACCCACATTAGAGGCCCCTGGTCTGCTCCAAACCCAGATCTGGGACAAGGCAGAAAAAGGGCTGGGCCTGGCATGTGCAGACACCCATTCCCAAAAACACACCTGATGGAGTGGGCAGCCAGGGTGCCTGGCACCTCAGATGTCAGTACCTCTGCACAGGACACAGAAGTGCAGAGGCTGGGCTGGGCTCTCTACCCAGGACAGATGGAGCTGGACATCAACCTGGATCAGTGACCTGGAAGGTCCCAGTGGCCCATGCTCCACAAGCCAACATTCACACAGAGTGCCACTGTCCCTGCCTGCAGCCTAGGGAAGCCTCTAGCCACATACACTTGTCCCCCTCACCACCCTGAAGCAATGCTGCAGGCAAAGAGGGACCACAGCTGGGCCAGTAACCTCCAGGCCCCAGACCAACTCCCCAGGACAGAGAGACCCCCCAGAAATCTGGGGTACAGCCCTCATGCTGACCTTGCCCCTGACCCTCAGGAGAGGGGGAGGCCCAGGAAGACGTACCATCCTTGGTTGGCTGGAGTGTTCTGTCCGGCTCAGAAGAGGACAAATCTAGTCAAGCACAGTGGAGCTCTGAGTAGCTCCTGGCTAGGCACGGGGGACACTCCTTGCAGCCTGTAGGCGTGCGAGGAGGGACAGTACAGGCAGCTCTGTTGGACCTTGTTGGGGTAATCTTTGTTTCTTCTCTCTTTTGCAGTACTCACAGATGCTGAGCAGGGGCTCCCCAATGAGCTGCGTGCCTTGCACCTTGGGGTAGACTTCATCTTCCTGCATCTCTAGTTGGGGTCAGGACCTCTAGTTCAGGCTCACTGGAGCCCCCTCTCTGGTCCCTCTAGCCTCATGGCGTTGGACAAACGTCTGTGCCCTCTCAGTTCCCAGTCTGTAAAATGGGTGTGTTGCCTCCACCCTGCAGCAATGAGGAGCCATGTCAACCTGCCAAGGGCCAGGCTCAGAGTGGCCCAGCCACAACAGAAGGTTTAAGAAAGACCCAGACACTCTCAAACAATATGGAAATGCCCAGGCTTAAAAAATAAAATAAAATCACTCACCATAAGATCTCAACCCACTTGGAAGAGGATGGAGGGGCATGACACCAAGACAGCAGGCCTAAAAGGCACCCACGGCCCAGCACAACCATAGCCACACCCGCAGAAGACCAAAGGGTCAGAAGACCAAAGGGTCACCAGGGAAGCAGAGGCATCAGGGAGAGTCGGACGGAAATTCTACAACCAGGCAGAATGGACAATAGCAGGCAAGGGGACAGGGAAGAACCGGTGACAATGACAGAAAGATGGAAGGCATCCTCGGCAGAGAGAAAGACAGCAAGGGCAGCCTCAGGACCTGTGGGACTAGGACAGTGACTGCATCAGAGTCATGGAAGGAAGGAGAGAGACAGGGCCAAGACCGCTGCAAAGACACGAAGGGAAGTTGGGTCACACTTGTCATCCCAGCAGCTCAGGAGGCTGAGGCAGGAGGATCACACATTCAAAGCCAGCCTTGGCAACTTAGTGAAACCCTGTCTCAAAATAAAAATTGAAAAGGGCTGGAAAGGGGCTGCAGCGGTGGCTCAACAATTCCGGCGCTTGCCTGGCATGCACAAAGCCAATGGTTTGAACCCCAGCACCACGTACACAACCAAGTGCCAGAACAACAAAAGCCACATGAAAAAACTAAATAAAATTCAATTTTTTTCTCTCTCTCTCACTGTCCCTCTCTCTTAAAAAAAAAAAAAAAAGAGCTAGGGATGTGGCTCAGTGGTTAAGCACCCTGGGTTCACACCCTGGTGCCCCCCCAAAAAGATTAAAATATTGTGCAAATATTATTCAAAGTAAAGTAGCCGTGACCATCAGGAAAGGTAGACTTTAGATAAAAGAAAATGCCCAGAGACATAGAAGGAAACACGTGAATGAAATCTACCAAGCAGACACAGTAATTCTAAATGTGGACGTCTTGGTCCATCTGTGTGGCTCTAAGAATACACCTACACACAGACCTCAGGAGACACCCGAGCCTGGAATTACAAATTCATAAATGGCATTTGTTTCTCGCAGTTCGAGAAGTCAGGAAGCCCAGGACCACAGTGCCAGCAAGCCCGTCTGGTAAGGCCGCTGGCTTCCAAGGTAGCACTGCATCCTCACAGAGAGGAGGAGAAAGTTGTGTCCACAAAAGGCCAAATAAATAGAAGGGCCTGGCAAGCTCTCCTCAGCCCTTCTACGAAGCTGATCCCAGAAGAGGAAGCCTTAGGGCCTGAGACCCCATCTCTTAACACTGTTGGCCTGGAGAGTATGTTACAGCATGAATCAGACCAGGGCAGCGTATATAAGAAACAGCACTGCTACAAAATGTGCAAAGCACAAACTGCCAAAAGGAAAATGAGGCAGATTCAGAACCATAGCAGCAGACTTCAACGCCCTTCTCCCAGCCATTAACAGAATGACCAGCCAGGACAGCCTGCAGCAGGGAGCACACTGAAGGAATACTCCCATGACAGTGTCCAGGAAACAGACAACACGATAGGCCATACTCTACACCTACAAGCAACCTTACCGAAGCTAAAACACTGAAATCATACAAAGTGTGTTCTCTGGCCACAGTGGAATCAGACTGGAAATCAGTAACAAAAAGATACTGGAGCTGGGTGTGATGGCCACATCCGTAATCCCAACAACTCGGGAGACTGAGGCAGGAAGATTGAAAGTTTGAGACTGGCCTCAGTAACTTAGCAAAGCCCTCACAACTTAGCAAGATGATAAGTGAAAAATAAAAAGGACTGGGGCTGGAGTGGTGACTCAGCTATAGAGTATTTGCCTGGCATGTGCAAGGACCCAGGTTCAAACCCCAGCACCACATACACAACTAAGTGTCAGAGCAAAAAAAATCACATGAAAAACTAAATAAAACTGATTCTCTCTCTCTCACTATCCCTCTCTCTCTTTTAAAAAAAAAAGTATATTAAAATGCATGATATGCAGCTAATGTAGTGCTAACAGGCAAATTGATAATAATTTATGAATACATAAGAAAAGAGGAAACATCTTAATTCAGTAGTCTAAGCTTTCACTGCAAGAACTGAGGAAAGGAAACTAAAATAAACTCAAAGCAAACAGAATGAAGGAAATAATAAAATAAGGGCAGGAATAATTTTTAAAAAATAGAAAATCAGCCAATTCTTTGCAAATATTAATAAAATTGACAAGACCTCTAGCAGGACTGACTGAGGAATAAAACAAGGTACATCATCACAAACCTTGAGACAGCAAAAGGCAATGAGAAAAGAATAAGATCAGCTCTCCAACATATACACATGGCCACTTCCTCAGAAACCATGAATTACCATGACTCATTCAAAAGAAACAGATCGTTTAAATATCCCCATGACTATTAAGGAAATTGAATCCATAATTTTTTAAATTCCAAAAAAGGATTCTCCCAGACTAGAGAAAGGGATTCACTTCAGAATGCTAACATTAAAAAAGAACCTAACCCTATTCTTATAAAATGGCTTCTAGAAAACAGAAGGAGAACATTTCTAGATTTACTTTATGAATCTTATATTACCCAAACATTGAACCCAAAGGCAGCAGCAAAAACAAACACCAGACACACAGTAGACAGGTGCTCACTTGCCACCATCAGCTTCTTCAGGGAAGCATCTCTCTGCGCCTTCTAGCTGGAGTGTCTGATGTGTTGGCCAGAGCCACACACCGGGAGGCCTGACTGTCCATGCAGCACTGCACGCACCTACCCTGGGCTGCAGGAGGGCTTTTCTTCAAAGAACCAAACATGCTGGGTGTAGCCATGCCTATGGTCACACAGGGACCTGACAGGCTGAGGCAGGAGGATGGCAGGTTTGAGGCCAGCCCAGGCAACCTAGCAACATCCTGTCTCAAAACAGAGATCAAGAAACAAAGGCCTAGGGTTGCAGCTCAGAGGTGGAGCTCTTGCCCAGCACGTGAGGGGCCCCGGGTTCCACCCCAGCTCTGAAAAAGAAAAAGAAAAACCTAAATGTGCAGCTACGATACAGCCTGATGGTTGTCTCTTTCACCATTTGTCCCAAAGAAGTGAAAGCACGTCCATTCAACAACTCACTGTCCTTCAGACGTAGAAGACTGAGCCTCCGCACCCCACAACACCTGGCACTGGCTGACCCGTCCTGCCCTCTGGGTGTCTTTTACTGGCCAAATGCTGGTAGCAGCCTCATGTCCAACTCAGCAGTGGCACCATCCTACCAGCAGCATGTGCTCACTCTGGGTCTCTGTGCCACATGCTGGTGATGCTTGCACACTACAAACCTTGTCACTGCTATTCCATGTTTTGTCCTCCGAGAACAGTGATCTTCAATGTCACTGTACTGCCTGGGGGCAACATGAGGCTCCAGTGCAAGACAATGGGCTTGATCAGTAGATGTGTCTCGTGGGTCCTCTGTCTAGCTGTTCTTCCCTTCAGGTCCCCAGTCCCTGGGATACAATATTCAGGTCAGACCAATAAATAAGCCTGCAAGGACCTGAGTGTCCAACGGAAAGAAAGTCACACATCTCGTACTCTGTGCTCAGTTAGGAAGGCACAGTGGAAGACCAGACAGGCTGAAACCTCAGCTCCTGCACCAAGCATCCAGGCAAGAACCCCAAGAGCAAGTTTCTGAGGGCAGTGAGGATAGCACTGCAGAGTGGTCACTGCAGCCACATGCTCCCTGAGGCCAAGGCCCAGCCCTGAGCTGCAGAGAGGCAAAGAAGCTGCAGAAGTAGGGTGTGGGCAGTAGCACCCAGCTCCTGAGGCTGAGGAAGGAGGCATCTCGGGGAAACCACAGTGCCAGCAAGCAACCAGGTCAGCTTGGGCGACCAATGAGGTGGCTGCACCAAGCTGCAGGTCCAGTGTCAGGGACAATGCCTCAGGTCAGGGGAAGAGACCAGTCAGGACTGTCCCAGCTGGGGAGGAGGAGTCAGCGCCTGGCCACCTCCACCTCAGTTGAAGCCAGTGCGAGAGCCACGCTAACCCACTTGTGGCTACGCAGGAACAGCAAGGCCATGCAACTCACTCGGTGAGACTCCTCCCAAATATAACTGCTGGTCAACAGCATACCCGGACACCCACAGGCTCCCACAGTCATAGACAGCAGGGCCTCTCGAACACAACTGCCAGCTGACAGTGCATCTGGCCACCCACGGGCTCCCACAGTCTCCCATGGAAGCGCACAAGGCAGGTGCTGTTTTCCTACTGCAGACACAAGAGCCACTCTGCAGCCCAAGGACAAGGAGGGATCTGGACTTTGTCTCATATGGAAGATGTAATTCCTATAGGCTCAGCTACCATAGACAGGGATTCCTGATAGGCACAGACACATAATTGAAAACCTCCTGGAAAGGCACTACTCTTGTAGGTGGCATAAGGAATATTGGTGGCCCATAGATGGAGGGTTGACCCCCTTGCATGACTTTGAGGGGCCAAGGCTTCGATGTACGAGGTCACTGCAGCTATGGTGGACGAAGCAAAAGAGCCAAACTGGAGTCTGTAGATGAGCTTCCTGTTACACCTCATGATCAAACCCAAGTGAATGAGGGCTTGCTTCTGATGGATGGGCAGAGTTTGGCTCCTGGAGGGGCTGTGCACACAGCTGGAACGGTGCAGCATGGGGAGAGCCACGCAAGCTGAGCTGCCGGGGCACAGCGGGCTGAGGGGGCTGCTCTGGTTCTGAGTCCTGTTGTGGCGCCATCACACGCACCTCAGGCCCCAGAGAAGTCCTGGTGAGGAGGCAGCAGCTGCAGCCTCACTGCTGTCCTCAGGTATCACCAGTGATAGGGCTGGACCCAATCCCCCAGCAGAGGGGGCAACCGCAGCGGGCCACGCAACCAATCCCAGCTTCTAGCAATCATTAAGGCATGCATTGTTTTAACGTGACGTTTCTAACACTTGATAGGCTAGGGGATGCTGCAAACACGAATTGGAAAACCAGACGATTCATTCATCCACTGTCGTGGCCACAGCTCTCAAAGCCTGCACTCAGTAGCTAGGAGGCCACCACTCACACATTCCCTGGGCCAAGAGGCACGGGGCAGGCATGTCACAGAGCCCTCCACCCTGGGAGAGGCCCCCTTCTGCCTGTTTGACTTCGGTGAATCTCCCCAGACCCAGCAGGCCTCCCAGGAAAGAAGGCAGCTCTGATGGGTGTCCATCTAAAGTGGTCACCTCCATCCCAGAGCAAAGTCTGGGCAAAGCCAGGGTCCCTCAGGGACTCCCATCCTCGAACAGAAGGTTTCATTACATCCAGGAGGCTCTCCCCTCCCTGTCTGTGGTCAGCAGTCTAGCACTCACACCTGAGCCAGGTTGAGAAGAGTCCTCAGCAGGCAAGGGAGCCCTTCCTTGGCCCCTCCTGCTGCCTGTCACCCCTGGCTGCAGTGGTGCTACCAGGCCCAGAGGCTGACGGCAGGGAGAAGTGGGAAGGAGCCACAGACCCACAGCAGAGGGAGCCCAGGACAGAATAATCTGGACACCATGGCCCCTGCCCAGTGAGCCAGCTCCACTCCACACTCATCCAGGCATCTTCTGGGCCTGAACTCTTCAGGGCCTTGCCTAACCCTGGACACACAGCACACTGATGCCCAAGATGGACCGGCAGGAGCAGAATTTGAGCTGCCAAAAGCCTAGGCAACCTGGACACCCACTCTTTAGAGAACCCACCAGGAGCTGAAGCCCCTGCACACATGCAGATTGTGGACAACACCCAGGAGGGGCCTGGATCTGCCCTCTAGTCCAGGAAAGTGTCAGGAATCCTGAAGCAGAGGAAGAAGGGACAGAGGGAGGGAGGAGACAGACAGCAGGGAATGAGCTGGGTCCTCTATAAATACCAGTGTGGGGGTGTGCACCAAAGAGGGAGGCTGAGATGCCACCCCCTAGGGCAGCGCCTCCCCAAGGTCTTACATAACCAGCACAGGGCTCAAGCCCCTCCCAGAGACAGATAGGCTGGTGGAAGGCCACCAACAGGAGGGGGACACTGGAGGCACAAACAAGGTTCTGGCCCCACAGCGGCCATGCAGTCCCATGTCACAGCACAGTTCCAGAGGATGCCCAGGGCAAGGACCTGCTGGGTGCAGGGTCTGGAAAGTTCTCAGGGATGTACCAGGAGGAACTGCAGAGACCCCTGGCCAGGCCTGATTGAATCACCAGCAAGCCACATGGAGACCACCTGTGGAAGACCCAAACCCCAGATGACAGGGAACATGGGGGACCCCGATGCTGCTGTGGGGACATTTGTCAGCACTTGCCACCCACAGGTACCAGGCACACTTGTGAGGGGCAGCAAGGGTCTGCAATGAGGATTTCAAACCTCAGGAGGGAAAGGTAGAGGGTCCAGCACACTAAACCTGACTGGCGCCAGACACCCAGGGAACTCTGCACCCCAACCTGACCAGGCCAGATGTCCCAGCAGGGTCACAGCCAAGGACCAGAGGCTGAGAAAGAGCATATTACAAGGTTTGCTCTGGTCACCACTGGACATGCACCTGAGGTTAGCCCCAGTTCAAACCCCCATCGCTGTCACCGGGACAGTGTCTTCTCTTCTCCTAAGCCAGGCCTCCCCTGCAACCAGGACCACCTGCAACCCCAGCAGGCCTGCATCCACAGGCCCAAACCATGCAGTGATCTCTGGCAGCAGAGGCTGGAGCCCAGGTAGTGCTCCGGCCCATGGTGGCCACAGGAAAGGCCCCTGGTTTGGGACACAGCTGCCATCTTCCCTTCCTACACAGCGGGCCGCAGGCCTCCCGCAATTGAGTCCAGACAGAGTCCAAGTACCAATTACCTATCCTGGAAAGAAGTGCAGTTTAATTTGAAGTAAGATGGGAAGCTATGGTTGGAAACATCCCCTGGAGAGCCACCTGCCTCAGTGGGGACACACTCCTCTGCCGTCCCCAAGACGGTGAAGGGAAGCAAAGCGGGCCCCAGCAGGGTGTGGTCACCTAGGCTTTGCAGTCCTGGGGCACCACCTGTGCCACTCAGTGCCTAGGAGTGTGATGGCTTCCAGAAGGTCCTAGGAGAGAGAGGCATGATGGGGGTGCTAGAAAGGGGATAAGGAGCAGGGAGGCTACTGGAGTTGGGCAGGGAAGGCAGCAGGGCTACCTGTGGCTCCACTCTCAGCACATCCTGTCTGCCCAAGACCAGGTGGGGAAGGGGGCCAGATGGTAAGGTTGGGTGGGGGTCCCCAGTTGGCCCACTTGCCACTCTCCACTCCCTCCACGCACTCCCTCCTCCCTGCTTCTCTGCCCTTAGGTTTGTCGCCTGACAGCTCCTCCCTCTGTCAGCTTCACCTGGGCTAAGGCACCTGTTTCCCAACTCAACAGGAGCAGACCCAGGGCACAGGCCCCAGGCCCCACTCCTCTCTCCAACCCTGCCCCTGGAGGAGCCATGACTCCTGTTCTAATGGACCCTGCTTCTTGTTACTCCAGCACCAGCTCCTTCTGTCCCCATCAGCCACGTGTCTGACCCACCCTGAGACCCTCTGAGCCGGTCTTCCCTCCTGAGGTGGTGCTGTCCCACCTCTCCAAGCCCTTTTGCTGCAAAGCCCCTCCAGGACATGTGCTGCCTACAGTCCCAGGCCCCCCACTCCCAGTGTCCTCATCCCCATGCATGCCCAGCCATCTTGTCTCATGCACAATTCCCTCCATGCCTGCCGCACCTCCGAGGAGCACAGCCTGCTCTTCCTGGCCTCTGTGTCCAGGTGCTCTTCCAGGTCCCCCAGCTCCCTGCCAGTTGCAGCCTATGAGTTCTGAGATGCTGGGCAGTGGTGGACAGCTTGCCCATGTCCCCACTTCCTGGAGATCTCACCTCACCTCAGCCATGGCTTCTTTCCAGAGATCTGGGCAGCCTGCCTCCTGGTGCCCTCAAGTCCTGGCCTTCCCTGACTGCCCTGCATAAAGCCCCCCTTTCTCACGGTGCTGTGGCCTTCTTCCCGTCCCACCCAACGAAGCACTGTGCCCTGGCCTGAGGCACACGATGTGTGCAGAGGAGGGCAGGAGCAGGCCACAGAATGGGCAGCAAGCAGTTAGCAAAGTGCCACCAGGTGCCATAAGCCCGAGAAGAAGCCACCATATGCCAAGAAGACAGTCCACAGGCAGGGGCTTGCAGCCCTGCTCACCAGAACACATGAGTGCTTAAGGGCAGAACCAGGGCAGGAAGCACAGGTACAGGAGTTTCTCAAGTAGCCAGCGAAGCCAGCAGAGGGACAGATGGACATAAGGAACACATGGAGCCACATGGGTCTCAGGAGGAACCCTGCCCACTGGGGCACCTTGGGGTCCTCATCACCCCCACTGTGCAGCACAGAACACTACTGGAAGAGCCAACAGAGTTAGGGGGCCCCATCCCCAGACAAAGCCTCCCCTGGGCCCAAGTCAGCAGCAGGACAGACCAGGTACAGCCCTTCTCACAGCGAGGCAGGGCCCACCCAACGAAGGGACAGCAGTCTGAGTGGTCACCATGGGCTGACCCAGCTGGGCACAGGGCTCTGGCCCTGAGGGGCTGGGCTCCACCAAGGCCCAGCCCACCAAACTCACTGCTCAGGAGCCAACCTCTCTAACCAGGCTCAGAGGCCCATAGAGGCTCCCTAGGATCTGCAAAAGATCCTGTGATCTGGGAGGCAGGACCCAGCCCCAACCCCACCCTGTCTCCCCAGCCTCAAGCACCAGAGCAGATGATAGAAATCCAGAGGGGGAAAGGGGAATGGTGGTGGGCGCCCAGCCTCAGTGGGCAGGCACTGGAAGAGGCCAGGTTTCCCTGAGCCAGGGCAGGCACAGATGTCAGGCACCTCTTAGGCCCCGAACCCAGCCTCCAGCACAGAGGGACCCCAGGAGCCAGCCTCGCCTCGTGAGGCTTCACCAGGCAACAGGCCTCTCTCCTCCCAGCTTCCAAACCTCTGAGCACCAATTAAACAAATGTTAATTAAAACAACAGAGCGACAAGAAAGACCTGTGCCACCACTGCCCAGGGGACCTCAGATTGGGAGGGCTAGGGACAGGGTTCTTCCCTGAGTCCCCAAGGCCAGCACCCCCCACATGTACCCTGAGCATCACAGTGGCTTCCCATGTGGCTCTGGGCCTGCACATGAGTCCCAGGGACACAGGTCACACTCACCTGAGGTTTCCTTCCACCCAGTGCAACTCAGGGGATGAAGGAGAAAGAGAAAGCCTGGAAAGCAGGGCGCCAAAGCTCAGCCCTCCTGCAGAGGACAGTGGTCCAGGAACATTCTGGACAAGTGGGAGGTGAAACGGGGGAGGAGCAGCAGTGCAGTGGGAGAGGGTGAGGGACCTGCAGCAGGTGAGGGAGGGTGAGGACAGGGGACTCGATGGCAGAGGCCCTGCCCTGTGCTTAGCATCCAGGCCTGGCTGAAAGACTAGGGGTCCAGTGTGCCTCTGCCCTCCACCACCCAGCATGCCCATGGCAGCCCTGGCAACCCACTTTTCCTAACATGACCCCTCTTTAGCTTCAGATTTATAGTTCAGCACACACTATCTCCCCAGGGGCCCCAAGCCAGGCTCAGGGGATACTCTGAAAAACAAGATGCTCTTGTCCTCAGAGGCTCCCTCCTAGAGTAAGAGGTGTAAACACCTGCAGTGACTCCTGGGCTGGCTGAGGAGTGGCCCCTGGGCATGCGGAGCACCCTTCCTCCAAGGAGTGACTCTGACACCCCCACTGATGTCACTGGTGGACTTGGGGGTCTCCACAGGGCCAGAGGACTTCCTGTAGATCCCACGCCAACACCACTCCACCTGGCAAAGGGAGCCTACCTGCACCTGCATGAAGCCATCTGCCACCCAAGGAAGGGCGTGGTGCAACCTGACATCAGCACCCCAGGGACCACCTGGGACCCTCCCCAAGCTCACAGGCCTCAGGACTGGGCAGGTGTTCAGAGGGCCCCAGGCCATTACCAATTCCCTTTTCTCCCCACGCTCAGGAAGCCCCAGAACCAGGGCAGCCCCTTCCTCCTCTGTCACGAGCCTCAACCCCTCCCACACATCTCCAGGAGTACCAGACCATGGAGGCAGGCAGTGGGCCCCAGGGAGAAGACACTGCCATCACTGGCCCCAGGTAGAGCCTCTGGGACCTGGGCTATACAAGGAGTTCTTTAGGAGCAGACCCCTCAAGGTCCTCACTCCCTCAGCCACCTCTGCCCCAGCCCTCAGTCCCAGCCCAAGAAACAGGAAAGGGGCTCTCAAGTGCCCTGATGGATGCACCAAGACCATGGAGCTCAGGGGCATGCAGCAAGACTGTTCCCTGGGCTCCCAGGAGAATTGCACACTGGTCACTGTGGGTGACCCCAGGAGGGAAATGTGGATGGACACACTGACTAACCTCCTTTCCAGGGTACAAACCAAGATGTATTCGGCCTCACAGAGAGCAGCAGAGAGGTTGGGGCTTCCAGTTGGCTTCGCAGGCAGGAAGGAGCTTGAGTGCCATGTGCTCCAGATCACAGGCCAACGAAGCTCTCCCCTCCCCCAGGGACCCTCTCCACTGCCAGCAGGCAAGCTCCTGGCCACACTGGCCATGGAGCCCAGGGGCCGCCTCGCCTGTGGGCTCTGTAAGCAAGCTTCTCCTCAGGAAAGTGCACAGCATAGGCAGCTCCAGGGACACGAGCAGAGACCCTCCCACCTTCCACCACAGGCAGGGTACAGGGGTACACAGGCCACCTACCCTGTGAGGACCACCACAAAGTCCATCACGTTCCAGCCGTTCCTCAGGTAGGAGCCCTTGTGGAATGCAAAGCCCAGAGCAATGATCTTGATCCCCGCCTCAAAGCAAAAGATGCCAATGAAATAGGGCTCCGTGTCGTCCTGAGGAAAAGCACAGGGCACTGGTTACCTTTGCCCTCCATGCGGTGGCTGGGGCAGCAGGCCCTGTCCAGTGGACATACCCACTGTCCCATGTCTGACCCTCCTGACCTGCCCACCACCCAAGACTCCACCAGTAGCCTGTATGTGCTCATCTGCACATGCCCCCTAAAGGTCACATCACTGTCATTGGGCAGCCACAGGCATACCTGGCATCCCAGCTTCTGCTCCAGCTCAGAGCACCCAAGGCCTGCCCCGCTTGAACCAGCGGGGAAGACAACAAAGGCCATGGGCTCTCTGTGCAGGTGGAAGTCTGTCTTGTATCAGCTGGAAGCCCTTCCCACAACCCGTACCACTGTCGCCATTCCAAGGAGACAGAGGTACAGTGTAAACCCAGTAAACCCACTGGCCATGGGGCACAGTCCTCTGAATACAGCTCCACCTCAGAACTCAGTGAGCTGGTCTCAGGGAGCTTCCCAGAGGGTGTGGCATTGGGGGGGGCAAATTTTCCATGGCTAGATTTTGAGGAGAAGAATTCCAGTCAAAGGAAAGAGTGTGACCAAAAAGAAAGGAGATGAGAGATCCTAGAAAGATCCCTTTCTCCAGCCCAGGCTGCATCTCAGCCACCTGTTTCTGAGTATTGTGCTAGAAAAGGGCCTTGTGGTTCCGAGCAAGTAGTGTGGAGCTTGGGAAAAAGGATGCCACATGAGCTCACAGCGTGGCAAGTGACAGGTGTGTCATGTGCATGGGGACAGTGGCAAAGAGCTCTGGGGAGCTGGACCAGAGGAGCTGGATATGCAGGATCAGCAGGACTCGGTGAAGGAAAGCTAAGGAGCAGGCAAGCTCCCATAGCCCAGTGCAAGTCACAGAAGGAACTTCCTTCCAGAGAGACCCTACATGACAGGATCTGGGGCAGCAGGGCTATCCCCAAGTGAGACCTCATCACCTTCAGCCAGGACCACCCTCTCGCCTCCAGTTGAGCCAGCAGCAGGGACCCGTGGAAGCTGCTGGCACACAAAGGGCCATCATGGCCCCAATGCTCCTGTCCTGTCATCTTGATGCTGACTCATGACAGGGACAAGGCCCCCGGAGGGGCACACACACTTTTCACAGCCTCAAGGCTTCTGTTGTAGTTCAGTTTGAAGGGTCCTCTCTCCCAAGAGAAGGAGCTGCTCACAATCTGCCCAAGTGGAACAGCTGAACGCAGGACAGATCTTCATAGAATGCTTTCAGACAGAAAAGAGAGGTGCAGGCCAGACTCCAGGGCCACTAGGAGTGGCTGGGATGGGGAGGTGGGATGTGCAGGCAGTCATGGGCTTGGGTGGTGCTGGGCCGTGAGGGTCTCCAGCCAAAGGCAGCTTAGGAAGCTGATGGGTGGATGGAGAGCAGAGCCCCCAGACAGAGAGCCGGAGCCCACCCAGAGCCTGGCTGGCAAACCACTGAGAGGCCCAGGCTGCCTATCCAGCCTTCCTGCTCTTCAGTCCAGCCTCCAGACCCAACTCTCCACAGTCTATCTTCTCTATTCTCAGAGTCCTTGAGGGCTGGACCTGCAGGCAGGGTTGGGATCAGCAAAGAGCTTGACCAACCCCCAGGATAGGCATGCTCTGCTGGTTCTCCCAACAGGCTAACTACCTCCCCTAGAAGTACACCCCCCACCTGCCACCACAAAGCAAAACTGCTCTACCTGTGAAGCAGAAGTTCTGGTAGCTGAATGCCAGGCTGGTCCAAGAGAGGACCCTGAGCCTGGCCACCCTACTGGCCTCCCCACACCAACCTCAGTCTTACTCCTGGCCTGAGTCTCTCTGGCCCTTCCTGCCAACCTCATGGAAATATGACCATACCCTTTATCCTGGCATTTTAGGCTCCCAGCCTGAACCTCCAGTTTCCTCTCCCTCTCATCCTCTTCTCTCTGCTCTGAAGCGGAGCTCACCACCAGCAGGAGCTGGAAGTCCAGAGGAAGCAAGGAACCCCATCAGTCCCATGGCTGGGTGCCCCTGAGAACCACGACTGTCTTGTAGTGTGGCTGACCACGTCCTCCAGGAAGCTCCTTGACTCCTGCTATTCACAACTTGCCTGCTCTTGGTGACCACCAAATCGTCTCCCCTTTCACACCACAGGACCAGCATTGACTAGTGGCCAACCAGAACGCAGCAGGACACCAGGCCCCACACAAAGCACCTAAGAGGTCACATCTCACACATCTTCATCTGAATAGGAGTCAGGGACACGGCAGCCAGGGTTGGGGGAACACAGACAGAAGCTGTCCCCTGGGAGACCTCAAGCCCAAAGTGCCCTCACCTGACCCCTCCACTATCCTTTCCCTCTCTGCACTCTGAGACATCCCAGTCTCTCAGCCCACACCCAGCCCACACTGAGCCCAGACAAAGTAGCTAGGCAGCAGGGAAGAGCTGGAGGCTGGGGCTGTGCCCTCAACTGGGAAGTGATGTTCACCCTGAAAACCTAGCCCTTCAGAGTCCACCAGGCTGGCCTTCAACACCTGCCTTCTATTCTGCCCAGGGTACTGCAGGGGCCCTGCCCTGGCTTCACAGACAACACAGGGGTCTGGAAGGCTCTGGCAGGAAGCTCTTGGGCCCTGAAAGACAGCCCAGTCCCCAGACTCAGGGCTGCATCAAAGAGCCCTGCAGGGCTGGGCAGCTAACCCACCCTCACCAGGCCACCCATAATCTGCCAGTCCCCTCTCCATTATGAATGCCACCCCCTCACCCCAGGGTTACAATCTAGATTCTTTGGCGAAGTTCCAGAGAAGCATGCCTGGACTGCCTATCTAGGGTGTGGGGTTGGCTCCAGGAACAGGGCAGATCTGCTGTTGGCTAATGGACTTGAGGTGGCCACCCCAGCTTCCTGGCCCAAGTAGGTGGTGTCAGCTGCCCAGGTTCTATCCTGTCCCTTGCTGAGGGAGCCGGGAACTGCGCCAGCTCAGATACAGATCCTAAAGGCAGCAAGTCAGATGAGCCACCCCACCATCCAGGCCAGACCCCAGCGCCAGCACTCACCAGGCGCTCGGACATGGGTGTTTTGTCCCCTTCAGGGAGATGTTGCTCCAGGGCCAAAACAATGCAGTTGGCAATAATGGTGGCCAGGATCATGTACTCAAAGGGAGTGCGTGGGTTAAGGACTGGCCATGAGGACCACAGCAAGGAGGGTGGCAGCCGCGCAGTGCAGCAGCCTGGGCCACCGAGTCCATCCCTCCCGCGGACAAGGGATGGTCCTTGCTCCCTGCCCCCATCCCTAGGGGCAGTCGAGAGGCGGGGCCTCTGCAGTCGCGGCAACCGCCCTTGTTCACGTCCGGGAGACCGTCAGCACCGCGGACAGCGCCTCCGCCCCGGCTCCCGCGGCTGCAGTCAGTGCTCCCCCGGAGAGGCTGAAGGGGAACCCCGCGCAGGCGCACACTCCCACCTAAACACACGCAGCCACAAGTCCCACACAGGCACGTGAACACACATGCACCAAGCATCTCGGGCGCACGCACGCACAGCGCTGGGCTCGTCTATGCCCGCACACACGCAGGCACCTGCAGCCGGCACGCGCACGGGCCCGTGTCCTCACGGGGCCCACACCTACGTGGCCACCGTGAGCCCTCGGGTGCCCTCCAGGCTGGCCGCGAGCTCTGCAGCCCGACCAGGCTCCCCAAGGCCGAGAGCGACAAGGGATGAGCCTAGGGGTGGAGGGGCTCCGCCCAGCGTCCGCCCGGGCACGACCGCCGCCTCCACGACCACGAACACGCGCGCGCGCACAGCCACACGCACACGCGTGAGCCCAGCCCCCGAGCCCCACCCCGCCCCCTCCCCGC
The DNA here is from genome assembly GCA_004027875.1 of Aplodontia rufa. Lineage (NCBI taxonomy): Eukaryota > Metazoa > Chordata > Mammalia > Rodentia > Aplodontiidae > Aplodontia > Aplodontia rufa. Next base: position 2,564 of record PVKS010009100.1, on the reverse strand, counting down.
CCGGCCGCCGCGTCTCCGCTGCGCCGCTCCCGGGTCGCACCCTCCACCAGGCCCGGGGAAAGATGGCCACTGGACACAGCAGTGACCCGTCGGGTTCCAGCCCGCCGCCCAGGCCGCCCCTCCCAGAGCCGGCGGGCTCGGACGCCGGACGCCGCGCCCGGCCCCTGCCCTCCCGACCTCCGCAACCGCCCCCGGCCCCCCCCCCGGCCCGGTCCCTGGCAGGATATGGCCACTCTGTGATGCGCTTGGCGTATTTGCGGACGACGTTGTCCTCGCTGAAGATAAACAGGGAGCGGTTGACGGTGAAGCAGTTCTGCTTGACCGGAATGGGGTTGTACAGCGCCATGGTCCGTGCACGCTGCGCGATGGACTGCTTGTACAGGACCCGCTGGCCCGGCTGCAGCCCTCCGGGGCCCGGGCCGCCGGCCCCGCCGGCCCCGCCGGCCCGGGCCCGCTCCCCGCTGCCCGCGCCCCCATAGCGGCCGCCCAGCTCGTCCCCGAAGCGGACCATGGCTCCGGGGCGCCGCACGCATCCCCGGCCCGGTGGCCCCGGCAGGGAGGACTCGGGGCGCACCGGGTGCTCAGAGCAGAGCGGTCGCCGAGCTGCCCGGACAGCGCCGGACCTCGCCCGGCCCGGCAGCCACCGCACCCGACTCCGCGGCCCCGCGCCACGCCCTATAAGGGGCCGGTCACGCGGCGGTGCCCGGCCAATCCGAGGCGGCCCCGCCCCCGGACCCTCCGGCTCCGCCCCCGCCCGGTTGCCCCCGCCCAGTCCCCGCCGGGCGCCCCAGCCGCCGGCCCTCTAGGCTGCGCCTTGGCTGGGTTGCGCCCCGGCCCAGGTGAGCCGGGAGTTGGGCGCCCTCTGAGCGCCCCGCTCCGCGCACAGGCCAGGCTCCCAGGAGCGAGCCTCGCGCGCTGGAGGCTTCGACAGCCGCACTTGGCCCCGAGCCTGGCTGTCCCCAGAGTTCACTCTGCCTGCGCGACCGCCGTCCTCGCACCATCCATTTGGATCCTCGTTCCCCGAGAGGCGTCATCGGCGTCCATATACTGCAGTCCGAAAGGAGAGGACAGGCTCAGCTTCCCCCCGAGGTCCGCGCCTTGCTGCTCCCTGGAGGCTGCACAGGCAGTTCCCCGCCCTCGGCAGACCGCCCGCTGCTTCCCAGAAGACCTGGGCTCCCCAGGGCTCTCTTGCCCTCCTTCTGGTTCTTGGACTGCCTCGCTGGTCCCAGGTTTTCAGATAGACAACCCTGCCGGGCCCCCAGCCTTTGGTCATGTAGGGACACTGATACTAGACCTCAGATTAGAGATTCTGTCATTGATTCAATAGAAACTGAATAATGGTGCCTCACACCATCCCTCCCTTCGTCTGTCCGTCCTCCCCATCCCTCAAGCCTTTGTAAGCAGCCATTTCATTTGCTAGGCACTGGAGGTAACATTTTCATACCAAAGATAGCAAATATTTACATCACACCTACTTGGTGTGAAGCACCGTGATTGACACAATTGCTCTGCGTCCTAACAGCATGCTGGTAAGAAGTCTTGGTGGTGGCAGAGGAAGCCAGACAGGAATCCTCTTCACCCTTGCCAGGACAAACACCCTGGAAGCAAGGTTGCCAGCCTACTGGAGGAGGCCCTTCTGCCCCAGGGTGCAGGAAGACTTCTCCCAGGAAAGATGGGTCTTGGAGCACACCTGAATGCTACATAGGCGAGGCTTGCAGAACCAGGCTGGGCAAAGGGCAGAGGGGGTCCAGGAAGACCACATGTCAGCATCTGGCTTGTACTTCAGAGGAGCCTCTGGCTGCTGTGGGAGCCTGGCCTGCTGCAGGGTGGGTGTGGATTGCTTAGGAGACAGTTGAGGCAAGCAACACAATCCCAACTAGCAGCAGCTTGTGCAGAAGTGCAGTGCTGACCTGGCTGAGGGAATGTCAGTTTCAGGGACAGTCTTTCCATCTCCTCCCTCGCCTGGTCACCACACACACTGCTGTCTTCTTGCTTGTTACTTCCTCCCAAGCAGCTGCCATACCATGAAGCATCACATCTGTGCATCACCATCTCAAACAGGAAGGAAGGGGCAGATGTAGAAATTATCTCCAATTTTAAAAATCAATTTATGACGTCCTTTTAAAATGAAGGATAGGCTTTTGCATAAGGCTTGAACTTCTCCCTCAGGTAGACAGGCCAGCTGTCATCCCCTGTGGCAGACACATGGCTGTCCCAAAGTCATGGTTCACTTCTCTGAGAAGTAGGAGGGAAGGCTGCCAGTTGGCCTGTTGCAGAAAAGAGGCTATTTGGGGGTCTTGACTGCCACCAACAAAAAAGAGTGGTGGTGTGGATTGGATAAGGGGCTGTGACTGTGATTCCCTGACTCTACTCAGCCATCTGAACTGGAGACAAGCTGGAGAGCAGGTATGGAGTAGGAACTGGGTCTAGGAGGCTTGTGCAGTAGGGGGATATGCTCTGAGTGTTGACAGCTGGTGCAGTGAGCAGGCACATGCAGCAGGTATACAGCTGGAGCAGTGAGGAGGCGAATGCAGTGGGTGTAGACAGCTGGTGCGGTGAGGAGG
>PVKS010009099.1:0-65403 GCA_004027875.1 Aplodontia rufa | reverse complement strand
AGAACGCTCCCCTTCCTCCCCCTGCAATTTTGTTTTTTTTAAATGGAATTAAACCCAGGTTCACCCTACTACTTAGCTACTGCCCCATCTCTTTTTATTTTTTATTTTGAGACAGGGTCTTGCTAAGTTGCTGAGACTGGCCTTGGACTTGTGATCTTCCTGCCTCAGTACATTACAGGTAGGTACTACCATGCATGGCTGATCTAATATTTATCCCTATGGTTTTACTTTTTTTTAATAGATGAATATGGAGTTACAATTGAGGGGAAATCATTGTCAAACAATCAAGAACAAATGTATATTTACATAGTTATCCAAGGCTGATGCCATGTCATGGATGTCTCCCTTGGGTTCCCGGTGCTTCTATGTTTCCCCCAGAAGAACCCCTGAGTTAAATGGATATCTCATGGAGATCAGATATTATAGTTTTACTTTTGAGAGGAATATAAATAGATCCAGACAGTATGAAGACTTTTTTTTTTTTAAGAGAGGGACAATGAGAGAGACAGAGAAAGAGAGAATCAACTTTATTGAGTTTTTCACATGGCCTTCGTTGCTCCAACACTTAGTTGTGTATGTGGTGCTGGGGTTTGAACCCAGGTCATCGGGCTTGCCAGGCAAGGGCCGAAACCGCTGAGCCACCGCTCCAGCCCGTATGAAGACTTTTGTGTCTGGCTAATTTCATATTTTTTGAAATCTGTGTTTTGATTCTGAAAATTATTTGAATTTTATATTCACTGCTGACAAATGTGCTATGTATGTCAAATGCTGAACAATATATCCATATTTATTTTAATACTGGGACATCTTTAAACCTTACATGTAAACCTCACATAACTAAATTACTTAAATACAATGTAGTAATAGTTAGATCAAATTAATACTACATGAAGATGCACTATTTTCAAATTTTAAAACAATTAACTATACTACTAATTATGAAGGTGTTGGGTTGGAGGACAACCCCAAGAAAGTTTAAAGAGACATTCACTGGGAACTGAAAAGTTTGGAACAGAGACTACTGAGCAGCAGCCTCTACCACAGGCTAAAATCATGCATATCTTCTTTGGCTTGGAGACACAATATATGTAAAATAAATGGAAAACATTCTTAATGATAAATATATCCAAATTGGTCACATGCTATGCTCAATAGTGATTCATCACATTCAGCTCATACCACCAAATCAGTTCCTCACAAATGGAGTTGTTTCTATTTGGTTTTCCCTGGATCATGACCCATCTGTCAGATATATTTAATATCTATCTCTACACTGTTGATCCAAAAAAATGCTCTGTGCAAATGTGTTTTTCACCTAAGTTCCCAGCTATGGATGAGACAAATACAAAAAAGGAGGGGACGCAGAGGCACCTAAAGGTCAGCTGCACAATACACACCCTGGGCTGCTCTTCCCACCTTCCCTTATTCAGTTCTTAAGATTCACTCAAATGTCACTTTGTCTGGTTGCCCGTTGGGTTCTATTTCCTAGCCCAAGACAAAATGAGCTTTTCTCTCCTTGGATACCCTCTTATGCTATGCACATATAGTTGTGACTTTTATGACAATTACTTCTTTAGATGCATGTGTCCCTCGCTATACTTTCATCTATTTGAAGACCAGCATTGTTTTATCTCTCTAGCCCTAGATCCTGGTATGCAACAAACCTTCAATAAACATATGCTAAATATTCTTGGCCCCTGCAATCCATGCTGTGCTACATGTCACAGATCCACCTCAGTCAGACTTAGAAGAACCAAGACCTGGCCTGTGCAGATGCAAAGCAGGTGTCCATTTTCATTTGGGCATCAGGCTTCATGTTCCCTGCCAGGCTGCCATGTTTTTGACCCAGATTCCTTCTCTGAGCCTATTTGTCTGGCCCAAGTGTAATCATTCCTGCTCTGACCCAGATCCACTGCCTCTGCTGCTTCCAGCTTACCAGGGTCTCCTCTTTTGGCTCCATTATGAAACCTGAGGAGTGCCCAAGACAAACCTGGTAAAGAGCCAGGCAGGGCAAGCTGGCACTTCCAAGCCCCAGGGTGACACCCAGTTCTCCTGGCTCCCTGCAAAGCAGCTGGGAAGACCAAGCAAAATAAGAAATCAGAGGAGTACAGGGTCAACTATCCAATTGCTGCCCACAGCAGATCCTGAGTGTGGAAGCAGATGCAGATGTGGGCCAGAGTGGAAGTCAACAAAGGAACAGATTTGCCGGTCATGATGTCTTGCTGTCCCTCCAACTGTGACTATCCCATCTCAGGAGATGAGGCAAGACTGGAGCAAGGGTTAAAGGAAAAGAAGGCATAGGTAGGTTCAAACAAGATAAAGGGATGCATTCTATACACACCTCATTAAGGTCCTGCAATCCCTTAATGTGAGTTGAGTATTTGGCTCCAAACAGTACCACTGTGTATAATTATCTGGTATTTATGTAACTCTACTTGGAAATACTATTGTTGCAGATGTAATTAAGCTCAGAATCTTAAGGTAGGATTATCCAGAATTTACAGTGAATTTTAAATCCAGTGACGGGTGTCCTTGAGAGAAAAAGGCATAGGGAACTTTGGGATGGAGACATACAGAGGGGAAGAAAAGTGTGTGGAAGATAAAAACACATTGGAGTTACGCTGCCCAAAGTCAAAGAATGTCCCAATCCACCAGAATCTGGAAGAGACAAGCAAGGATACTCCTTAGTCCATTCAGAGGGAGCCTGGGCCGGCAGCACCTTGATCTCAGACTTTTGTATCCAGAACTGTGAAAGAATACATTTCTGCTGTTTCAAGCCAGCAAGTTGGCAGTACTTTGTCATGGCAGCCCCAGGACTCACCTGCTAGAGAAATGGGAATGCATTGAAATATTTGGGTCTGCAAAGACAGGTTTTCAGAAACCTAGTACAAAGGAAGCGACTCGGCCAGAGCCACCCATAAAAGGCTTCTATTTTTTTTTTTTTTTCGAAATTGCTAGTAGAGACCACCGGTATCCACAGGAAGGTCGCCATTACCACCCCCGCCCCCGTCTCTCTCACTAACCGGAGAAGTAACATAATAGAAATAGTAATAAAAATGACTGATGGTGTTCTACGTGTGAAATATTTTACCAAGAGATTTTACATATTTTCTCTAACAAGAAAATTGAGGTTCAGAATGATTCAGTAAATCTATATATAGGACTTTCTGTATGCCAACCTTTGTTCTAAGAACCTTCCTATTATTAACTCATTAATCTTCATAACAGCCCTGTGGAGCAGAAGGTATTGTCTCTACCAATGACAAAACTGAGGCACAGAGAGGTTACGTAACACACCTGTCACATAGCTAGGAAGTGGGAAAGCTGGAATCCAAGTCCAGGAAGTCTTGCCTGAAAGATTCTGCCCTTAACCTCCGCACTCTAGCTTTCAGTCGAAGAATAAGAATTTGAATGCAGGTGTGTCTGACCCCAAATCCATACTCATTCTAAAAACTACATTCAAGTACACAAAAGTTGGGATCACATTATGAATAGTAGTTCTGCCCACACGTCCCAGCCAGTACTGGGTCCTTTCAATTATAGGCTTTTAGGGTCTGGCAGCGGGCTTGATTCCTCCCCATTATTTTTACCATCTTGGGCACACCAGCCAATACAGGCAGAGGCTTTGTGCTGGCTTCTAATGGTGGCCGATGTCGGTTTTGTAGGTCTGCCCCTGGAATACTGCAGGTAAACCCTGGCCACCCTCTTGCCCTGCCCCTTCCCCAGACTGTCCCCCCATGTTTACCCAGTGGTATAACTGAGGTTTTTATTACATCAACAAATGTTTATCAGGCATCTAGTATTTCCTATTTAAGATGCCAGAGAAGGCCCAGGCAGAGCAGGCATGGTGTCCAATTCAGAATGGCTTCTGCTCTCCAGGAAGAATAATATTAAAGGTAGCCACTATTCTTAGAGTGTTTATTATGCACCATCATTGTGCAATCGTCCCAACACCTGTCACTCTGGGAGAAGACAAAAAGGTCACTGCTATGCTTCCTGTATGTTTTGCCCCCATGCAATAGAGCAGTGTTGGGAGGTGGGACCTTTAAGAAATTATTAGGTCATGGGGGCTGCACCTTGAGAACAGACTGTCCTTCTTGAGAGACTGAGTCAGGTCTCTCTGCAGTGCGTTGCATTTCCTGGGACTCGCACAGTTGTCATAAAGCCTTTCTAACTCTTTGCACATACCTGCTCCCTCTTCTCCTTTCCTGGCATGTTGGGTGGCAATGTGAAGTTCCCATCAGAAGCCAAGTAGATGCTGGTGCTGGAGTCTTGGACTTGCCTGCCTCTGGAACTATGAGCTAAAACACAAAATAATAACCACTGTTTTTCTCCTGCAGGGTTTTCTCTGCAATGGTGCCGTGGCCAAGTGCAAGGGCTTGGGAGACACAGATTTTGAGTCTGAGAATAGATTGTATTACAAAGTAGTAGTGGGATGGTCTTGGGCAGGTTACTTGGCTTTCCTAAGCCTCAGTTTCCCCAACTTTAAAACAGGGGCAGGCCTCTCCCCTCCACCCCCTTCCCCTCTCTGCTTTCTGGTTCCATGTCCTGAATTGCTTTCCTCTTCTGTCATGATATTCTATGTCATCTTAGGCCCACAGCAACAGAGCGGGTCATCTGTGGACTGAGACCTCTGACACTGTGACCCCCAAATAAAATTTCCCTACTCTTAAAAATCCAAACAAACAAAAAAACAAGGGTAAAAATATTCCTCACTCATAGGACTCCAGCAAGACTTAGAAAATGTATGTAAAGAACTGGGCAAATGACCAGGCATTTGGTAAAGTCTCAGCCAGTATAAGAAAGACTGTAGCAAATATTGGGGTGGGATATTAAGCTCCCCTTCATTCTCCTGGCTCCCAATGGCTCCCTCTTCCAGGGCAGCTCACATTAAAGATGCATTGAGGGGCTGGAGCTGTGGCTCAGCGGTTTCGGTGCTTGCTTGGCAATCACGAGGACCCGGATTCAAACCCCAGCACCACGTACACAACTGAGTGTTGGAGCAACTAGAGCCATGTGAAAAACTAAATAAAGTTATTTCTCTCTCTCTCTCACTGTCCCTCTCTTTAAAAAAAAAAAAAAAGATGCATTGATATGAAAATGCAGTCTGGCCCCCTGGGTGAGTTTAGATCACTGCTTCCACTACAGGTAGTTAAATTCCCACCCCCACCCCAGCAATCACCAATGAACTTCCTGAATGCAAAACTCAGAAACTCCAGGACCAAAACTATAATCAAAATGTGGAAGATGGTGTGGTGATTACACCTCACTGTCTTTAAAGATCAGCCTGAGATATTATTGACAAGAACATTCAACTGGGAACAAATAAATCAATTGGATTACATTCACTGCCTATTCTCAAATATGTTAATTATTTTTAATTTGCAATTACTCTCAGAAAGAGAACACACAAACTTGAATTTATCAACAACGTGAAAATTACAAAAGTGTGTTATTTCTTTAGTAAAGGACAAACTTTTGACTGCTCTCAGACACTGTTCTTTGTTAAGTCAGGGAGTCTGGGTGAAGAAAGGTTTGAATTTTATGCCACAACTGCAAACCAATTAATTCACTAATTCAGTAATAACTGTTATAGCCTGCTTCTTTTCAAAGTCTAAATCATATATATCATAAACTCTATTCTTAGGCTTAGAAAGAATATAGGATTATTTGGGCAAAACCAATATTCTGGTAGAGTTGTCACATCTCAAACATGCTTTATCAATTTTTAATAAATCTGAAAACAGTAAAATATATTTAACACTAAAAGTCTGACACATGCAATTTAATTTTATTTTTGGTAATTCCAAAGACATTTGGGATTTGAGTAATTATTCATGCATTATAAATATGCAGAGAGAACAGTTACTAGAGATTGACATATAAAGTCAGTTTGAATCTGGCTGTATCTATGATTGTGATGTAAATGAATATCCATATTTGCATACATTAATCTTATTGGGTATAAATATGAAGACTGTTATAAAAAATTGGTCATTGGAGTAGAGTCATTCATGGGCACAGCAGGGAATTCATTTATAAGAATGGGATTAGGTAGGAAGATAAAAATTAAGATAAAATTTACACACACTAACTACATAGGTATACAATACACTGGATTGAACACTTTATATATCCATGTAACTAACATAATGTTCAAGACACAGAGCATTCCCAAAGCAGGGATTACATGGGAAAGCTCTTTTCGGTTTTTGCCTTTCCCAGTGTGCTCAGCACCCTGCAGGGCTCCTTGGCTGCTGGATTCCAGAGCAGGCTTTACTCTCTTCTCCTCACTGTGGCTTCTAGTGACCTTCATTTGCTCCTCATTGCTCCTTTCTTCTGTGGATCATACCACACAGTTTTTGCCAGGTTGGAGGCTGTTTCATTCATTGTTCCAGACAGTGGGTGTTTCCACCTTTTCTTCCCGGGTAGTCTCTTGTTGATGGGGGGGAGAGAGGGGTTTGGGGATAGGCCAGATTCTCTGCTCCCGCTGGTGAATGAAGAAGGCCTGGCTAGATAATTCTATAGCCAAAGTATCCCATTTTCAGTGTTTGCAGCTCTTCTCAGTTAGAACTGAGAATTTGGGCTAGTTGCACATCCCTCAGCTCTCTGCAGCCCAAAAGTGTTAGCAGCTGCCCAGCTATAAGAGCTGGGATAGCTCTTGGTGTGGAAACACCCTGGGAATTCGACGATCTTCTGGGTCCTTGTCTCCCAAATTTGAAGAATAAAATCCACGGACAACCACAGAAGGGGGAGTAAAAGGAGTAGGATTTATTTAGGAAGAAGAGCAGAGTCTCCGCAAGGCAGAGGCGCACCTGGAAGCCAGATACCGCCTTAGTATGTTAGGTGGGGGTTTATATAGATTTGGGGTATGACCATAATTAACATTCATGCAAAGCAGCTATTGAGAAATGCAACTCCATTGGTTAAAATCTATGTAAAACAAAAGGTGGCAAATACTTCCTAGTTCCCACCTGTGACCACCGCCATCTCTTAGTTGGGACAAAGGTGAGCCTCTTGGTCTTTTTGCATTTGAAGGCCCTGTCAATCACTCTCTGCCTCTACCAGCTAGCTCCTGGATGGGGGCCCTTCCTCCTGACTACCTAGCCATTTCACTGTCTCTCCTAATCTGTCTCATTGTCAGCTAAGTTCAAAAGTTTCTTCCTCGGAATGAGCACACACAGCTCTCAGATTCCTCCAGTACTGCCAGGAGCCCACCAGGAGCCTTCCATCTGGTATCTTTCCCGTCCTGTAATAATGAGCAGAGAGCGAGGCATGTGCTCAGCGTTAGTGGATGGAAACCTTGAAAAAAAGTGCAGTTCAACTATTTCCTGGGCAATGAATTTGACACCAACACAAATTGTGGCCCAGTTTGTGTTATGGGTTTGAGGGGGGTTTGTTTTGCTTTCCCTCCAATAGCAGGAAGGAGAATATGGTGGAGCTGGGAAGGCGCTTCCCTTGGGGTTTGAAGCCTCTCAAGGTTGTCAGGCTGTTTGAGAGTCTTGTCCACGGCCTAGAAGCAAAGATGAGGGCAAGACAGCAAAGGTGCTAGGAAGAGACATTGGAAGATTTGTTAAACAGGCCTCTGGTCTTGGTGACGGTTGTGAGAAATAGTTAAGCGGGTGGTCCATTTTCAGAATAGAGCCTTAATTGGATCCAATTATAGTCATTTTAATGATAGCCCTTCTGCTTGCCCGCCCCAGTTTTAAAATTAGCCAATCCCGTAGATTGTAGTCCTGAGCTGTCCAATCAGAGTGAAGGGCCTTGCAGACTTAGGTTAGTGACAGAAGCAGGTGGCCTGGGAGCCAGGTTCTGGAGCACGCCCTTCTGGCAGAAGTCAGGTTTGCCTTGTCCACCCACTTCTGAGTGTGTGTTTCATTTCTTCCTACGCTTTGGTATTTTTAACTATGTTTTTGGCCATAGGAACAAGAAAAGAGCAAAGGGCCGAAGGTGCCCAAACGTCACAACAGCAGCTCTTCCCACTTCTTACACCTTCACTCCTCTTGCAGTTTTAGCTTCAGCAACTTAAGAGTTTAATTTAAATACAGGTCGACATTTTAAATTCAGCCTTGTTCAGTACCAGAAGGATAGTGACGCAAAGTTTTGATAAAGACATTGAGAGATCTGGGAAATCCCCCTTCCTCCCTGTGAATGTTGTTCTTTAACTTTGCTGATTGGCTTGGCTGAAATAGACACCTTTATTTACTATGGGAAATATATATTTAGAGGTTTAGGAAATGATGCCAAAGGATTTTCCATGCTTTCGGCAACGGGAGGCTCAGCCCAGGGTGTTAAGTGGAATTGTGGGGTTGGCTTCACCCCTGCCCCACCTCTCCAGACAGAGTCAGGAGACAAGGGTGACCGGAAATGGTCCCACTCTCCAGCTGTTCTTATTGGCTGGCTGACAGTTCACCTCATCTCCTTAGCATAATGACTATGCTGAGGGATTTGACAGTTGCAACATCTAATCTGCTTCAAAAGCAGGGAATTCCACTGTACCTCCTTAGTTCCGTGTAAGATCTAACCACAACTTAATTACTAGTCTTCTGGAGAGAACCAGGGAGACAGTCTCCATCCACCCAGAATGAATGAGCAATCCAGTTCTTAACAGCTCCCAAACAAGTGTCAAACCAAAGCATGAATAAGATACAATGTGCATCATAACACAGCCTGGGCTTGCCTCTTTTTTTGTTTTTTTTCCCTCTCCTTTTGCAATAGTTTACACTCACCGAAGCCTGAGGACAACTTTCTCTGGTGTCTTCTTCTGACTCAGGAGAGCATCCTCTTAATCCCTTGTAGACAATCAGAGTACTATTTAGCTGTAATTGTGGAAGAGGCATCATCAAGTTTGCTTAGCAGCCGAAATTGGTTTATTGGAAACAACTTCCAGCAAGGGGAGCGCCTCTTATTTTCCTGAGATATGTGTCTTCCGGTTGATTGACTTGCTATCTGAATTACATGAACAAAATTTTGTTTATACCTGTGAAGGACAGGGATGGCAAAGCAACAGGGAAGACCTGATGCTTGGACAAAGCACCCTTAAGCAAGAGGGCACCCTATTCCATGTTTCTCCAGTCCAGAAACCTGTAATTAGAAAATCCCAGACTCGACTGGGCTCTGTGTCCTTTGCCCTGTTGGGTTCATGATGAGCAGGATGAGGGAGAAGCTCCAAGGGGGAGAAGGGACCTGTGTCATGCTGGGGATGGGGCCATTCAACTTGGGAAAGGAGGTAGACTGGAGCCTTACCTAGAGACTCCACATATCACAATTGCCCAAATCATTTAGCTGAGGCATCTAGAACAGCGACTGTGCTTATGGGACCATGAAGGTAAGTAAAATAGCAAATGCCTGTATAAGGGGTAGGGGCAGCCATTGCCATGTACTAAATGACTGTCATGTGTTAGTCACTGTGTCGAAATATTTTGGGTTTTTTTGTACACAAAAATAAATATTGTTAGTTTAACATTGTCTTTGAAGATGAGAAGTCAAGATTCTGAGAGGTTGGGCTGGAGCGGTGGCTCTGCCCGCTTGCCCGGCATGCGTGAGTATGTGAGGTCAAACCCCAGCACCACGTACACAACGAAGTCTCAGAGCAAGGAAAGTCACATGAAAAAACTAAATAAAAAATTGTTTCTCTCTTTCTCACTGTTCCTCTCTCTTTAAAAAAAAAAAGAAAAAAGATTCTGAGAGGTTAAGTTGATGAATCCTATGATTTGTAAGTGGCAGGGATGGGATTTGAAGCCTGATAGCTTCAAATCCACAGCACAGTCCATGCCCTCAGTTCCACATGACTGTGACCATGAGGGGCTATGGTCCCAAGTGGCCAAAGGTCTTTCCCTTTCTGAAAGGAACCCACTACAGCTGAAATTTTTAGTGAGAAATCTCTGAAATTTTAAATTATTAGCGATATCTTTATTTTTTCATAAGAAAGGATTTTTGTTTTTAAAATGTATTTTTAATTTTTTATTAGTGCAACATAGTCTTAAATAGTGAAGGGGTTCATTGTTACACACTCATACATTCGCACGTAATGAAAATGTAAATTGAACCCAGCAATATCTTTTTTTTTATTTTTTTTTTTATAAAATCCATTTCAGGTCAACAATTACATGTAGGCTGAGTGTAGTGAAAGATGACTTCTTGCTTGACCTATGTCATTAAGTCATTGATCAGCCTGCATCTCTGAGCACCTGTGGGGTACATCTGGACCAAGGAACTATAAATGCAGACAGGAACTCACAGTGGTTTGGGGAAAACACATTTTGAAGAAGCTTTTCAATATTGGGTCCTCGTTTGCTAGTTATGTCAGGAACCAAGGAATAATATGGAGCACATTTTCAGATTTGTGAATTCAGGGCAGAGTGCTGTAATCCTATAGTTCAAAGATTCTTAACCAGTCTCGTAGTGGTGTGTGGTCAGTGAACTGAGACACTGACCCTCCCAGTCCTCAGGTGACTGAGTAGTTTTCCGGCCATGTGTAGCTTATCCCTCCAGCTTAAGCATGTTGCAGGTATATGTGTGTGTCGAACTTAAAGCAGTTGGGAAACACTATTGTGGTCTATTTCTCATATAATATGTACTACCCCAACTTTGCATAAAGCTTTCTTCTCGTTGATGAAAAGGATCTACGCCTTTCCATGAATCCTTTACTATAGCTTTTCTGCTCTTCTGCTCATCTGGTAGCAGAATATCCTTCCCCCGGGTTTCCCCACCTTATTCACGGATGTTTTCATTAAAGACAAATCACCACATTTCATTTATTCATCTCTTCCAGTTCTCTTCCTGTCTTCTTCCAGTTTCACAGAGCAATTTGGTACTATTTTGCTTTCCATTTATTCAATCGTGATTTGTTTGGAAAGATCCCTGGGGAGAGGGCATGGGGCCTACCAGGCTGACTGACTCATCTCAGTGGACCTGGGACATTTCTCATTTTAGCACTTGACTTCCTGTGTCCTGAGCAAACCAGGAAGGTTGGTCACCCCAGGCCTGGCACAGAAAGGTTGTCACAGGCAGAACAAAAGACCCTCCTTCATGGGGTTAGGTAGAGTGGGGATGGGAAGGAGGAGGATTTTACATAAAAGCACCTCAATGTTTTTATTAGGTAAAAGTTAGGACATCTGCTGAACGGAAGGTGAATGGCTGCTGGAAGTATCATATGACTGGAGGAATCCTAGTTTCTTTCTTAACATATTCTTCAAAACCGACTTGGCAACTACTTTCATTAGGAACATCTAGACTGCACCTGAATGTAAACTGTCATTTCTCAGAGAAGGCAAATTAATACAAATAACTACAAAAATGAAGTAGCTCTATATTTATTTTTCAAAATTAAAAGGCAAATCCCAATGTTATAATCTACTAAGTTGAGCGTCTTGATCACTGCAGGCAACTGGTCCCTTTACAGCCCTTCTTTAATAGCTACTTGCCCTCTACTGTCTACTGTCTTCCTGCTCCTTACCCACTACATCCTAAGTAACGTACCTAGCTTAAGCAATTGTTACTCACTCAAAGTAGAAAAATGTGGCTATTGTGGAGGGAGAAAGAACCCAACTCTGTATTAGTCAGGGTTTTCCAAACAAAGAGGACCAATAGGGTATTATCCATCCATCCATGCATCCACCCATCCACCCATGCATCTACCTACTGATTGACTGATCAATCATTCGACTGATATATAAATGTACAGGTATATGAAGGGATCATTATGGGAATTGGCTCATGCAATCATGAAGGCTGAGAGTCATACAGTAAGCTGTCTGCAAGCAGAAGAATCAGGTAGCTGGTGGTATAATTCAGTCTGAGACCAAAGGCTGAGAAGATGGGGGGCTGCTGGTTTAGTCCCTGAAGTTCAAAGGCCAGAGCACCTGTGACTTTGAGGTCCAGCAGAATATAGATGTCCTGGCTCTGGAAGTGTAAAATTTGAACTGTGGCCTTCAAAGACTCAATGGAGAACAAACACTGCCAGGGTGTAAGAGGAACAGAGGACAGGGAGAGCGAAACGTGACAGTTTTAACCTTCTTTCCTTTGCGCCTCCACGTTCAAAGAGAATGGGGTCGGGGGAGGGGTCATGGTGATCTTCAAGTTTCCTCAATAGTTCTAGAATTCTATCCCTTTTTGAGAGATTGAAGGAGAAGATCAACAGTCATAGAAATACTACCAGTAAATGTTTGAAATCTTTGGTATGTTAAAGAATTAGGCAGGGGTCTTGGAAAAAAAAATTAGGTTCTTATCAGGATGGAACAAGTCCCATAGCACTGAGGGCCAGACAGTACTCTGAAAGTTTGCAGCAAAGTAAGCCTCACTCATCACATCAAATGACAACTTCTCATTGCATACCCTTATAATTTTAAAATATTTTCACATAGAGCAATAGCTTGCACATGAGAAACACTTGAACACAATAGTATTTCCATCATGATCTTAACACAATCTTGAGACACAGAAAACACTTTCTATTGTTCCCATTTTATAGATGTATAAACTGAGTTTCCAGGTAAGACCAGAGTTGAAGTCACAGAGCTGAATCTTGGGCTCTGCTTTCATGGATTTCTGTAACTCCTAAAAAGATTGAGGGTCAGTGGGTTCTTATCATTGAATAGCCATGTCAGAAGTGAGAGCCCTGGAGCTGGGGTGTTAGCGACCCATATAATACATTATGTCCTCACCAGGTTGGAGCAGAGGTCTGCAGTTGTGGACAGGATGGTTGACCTGTTCTGAAAAGGTTTTATCAAAGTGATGTCACTATGGATTTGGAGGTAGCCTCCCCAATCTGGGTGCTGAATCTTTTGGGACTGTGTCCTAATCAGGACTCTTTCTAAATGTTCCAATGCCAGATCTTGGTGTCCTGGAAGACTGTGGGATGGAAGTAATCAAGGTGTCTATAAGGACTCACACTTCCCTGTTGTATGCTCTTACATAAGGTTAGTTGATGTTGTACCATTTGTTTTTGGGACTGTTTAAGAGTGTTTTGTCCCTTATACATTATTGCTCTAAGAATAGACCCGTAGTATATTCTAGCTCATTTGAATTTAATTAAGAAGCTTCTTCTCACTGACATGGATGTTGTTTTATTGTTTCTGACCAGGACAGACCAGGGTGCCTCAAGACAGTTTACTGAGTGATGCTCTAGGCCAATTTCTCTGATCTTTTTGATAATATAGCCAAGGGACCCTGCTCTGAGATGGTGATTTACGGCTTTGACGTGATGTTCTTGACCACTTTTCGATCGTGAGGGTACACATGCAACGTCACAGAAGCACCTGCTCCCAGGAATCAAGGTGGAGTCAAACATTGTCCCCTCCAGCCTCACTAGGATCATAATGGGATTCAGAAGGGTGACATATTCTGAACTATCTCAGGATTACCCCAACATTACATAATCATTTCACAACTTGGAAGGGCTGGTGGCAAGCTTAAGTCTTCCATACTATGGCCCATTCCTGATGTATTTGACCTGTGGAGCCTCCAAGGACATTGTAGTCTCCTCTTCTTGTGTCCCAACAGGACTAAGATCAAAAGCTCATGTTATTTTGTCTTAAAGCATTTCTGTTTAGCAACATCTCTTATTGAGATGCTGCTGCCTAAAGAACAAGAGAAGTTTCAGAAACACTAACAATTGTTATCCACAGTTGTATGTCCCATGCTCTCTGCCCTCCCCATTGTGACAGCCACACCACTCTCCCTGGGCATGAAGAACCTGTTTTTTGTTTTGTTTTGTTTTGTTTTGTTTTGTTTTGTTTTGTTTTGTTTTGTTTTAACAACTTGTAGGTGCTCACCCCAGCTATGGGCTCAGATTTAAACATGCAGCCCAGGGGACATTGCCTTTTGGGTGCATGACATAATTAGGAAAAGAATGTCTCTCTTTGGATTCTGGAGCTCACTCCATTTGGGTGGTAAGCTTGGGAGGCATTGACAGTGGGATGACAGCATCATTTGTTCATTCATTCATACGTCCATCCACGCTTCCTCACATAGTTCTTGAGTGCTCAGCATGTGACGTGTGCTAAGCTGGGTACTGGGCATCCAAAGAAGAAGCAAGGTCTCAAGGAGAGGCTTCTGTCTCAATAGAGCAACTCAAGGACTTTCAGGGTGTTAGTTACTGCTAAGAGTCTGTAGGTGCTCAAGGGGCCCCATTAAGTTTGGAAAACCCTGGCTTCATTCTGCTCTTTGGAAGCTGGCCCTGGGTTTGCCTCAAAAGAAGAGCCAGGTCCTTAAAGGGCCACTGTCAATACCATCTAGATGAGTACCGCCCATGAGGAGGGTCCAGGGTGCGGGGCCCTCTGAAGGCTGTGTCATCCTGGGCTTCAGCAACAGAGGTTTCATCATAGATGGAAGGTGAGCTGTGAGCATGTTGCTAGGCTGTGGCTATTTATTTTTATAAACAAGGCTTGAGCTTAATTTAGAAATCTGCTTTTGCTTTTTTTTTTCTTATTTCTAGCATCATCTGGCTGTCTGGCACCATCAAAGAATTGGATTTCAGACCCAACAAGAGCTTGTGGATAGATGTGGGGTGGGAAGAAGGTTGGGGAAAGGATCCATGTCAGCCAGGCTGCCTCACAGGGAGAGGAGAACACGTGACTCTGCATTAGCCTCCTATTCAGCTTCTGTATGAGTCTCATCTGTGACACCTACATGGTCCTTGCTTGGAATAACAGGAGAAAAAGCAGTTCTAGTGCTAATGTTTCTTCTAATGAGCCCACACCAGAATACAGCAGAACAGAAGGCAAGGCCACACCAAAGGGAACCCAAGTCAAGTACCAGCACAAATGACACTGTCCCTTGGAGGAAGCTATTTTAACAGAGTCACGTTACTTCAGCTATTTTGACATGTGGATGTTTTGATTTGCCCCCAAAACTTAGCCAATAAATATTCAGCTTTTCAAAAACTGCATTAGTAACATGGGCATTTTTACATCCCATCTGTGAGTTTCACCCAACCCTATTCTTTACCCCAATGTCAACTCCCCCTGTGCAGTCATCAAGAGTTTATAGATTGCAGACACCTGAAAGAAAGGGTTGGTAGAGGCTCACAGTGAAGAACCATCAGAACCGGGCAATGATCAAGAACGGAGTGTCAGGGACCAGGTGACACTCAGAATTGGGAGCTGGTCAGGACTACAGAAGGGTTGGGAGACCCTTAAAGTCAAAAGAATGAGTCAAATTCAAAGTTGGTGCCAGAGTTAGAGATGGAATGAGAAGCAGGAAACTGGTTATACAACAAATCCAGCGAGGGTGCATTTGGCCTCACCTGTGTCGAGGCTGCCAAAACGGCTGTGTCAGAACAGCCATGTGAAATTGTTGGACTAGAAAATAATCCACTACTTTCAGGATTCGGAAATGCTCATTCTGGCTCTTGCGTGGGCCATGTCTGACTCATAAATGTCTATACATTTCACTTTAGGGCTTGGTTGAGCCTCAGTTTCCCTATATGAAATGCAGACGATTATGTCTGCCCTTCCCTTTTCCACACCTCTAAGCGAAGTGATGAGGGATGAGCCGGCAGCTTGCAAACCGCTCTGGGCACCTGGAGAAAGGTGCTTGCGTAAATAGTGGGTTAGTACGGATGAGTCCTCTGTGAGTCAAGGATTTCAGAGTTGGGTAAGTGTGGCCGTTGCTGCCCGGTGACTAATGTGGTCACCGTGATGCTTTTGGCTGGAACAGACGGCGTGTGTAATGACTGTGTTCCTGCCACCACAGAGAGCTCTGTATTCTTTTCAGAAGTGCTGTAGACTGGGGATTAGATTTGAGGAGTGGAAAGGAGTCTGATCTTTCAGCCTGTGATCTCAAGTTTCACCATACAAAGAAACTGTGGCAACACGCCTGTGCCCAGTCATCAGCGCCCTTCTGCCAGTGAAGAAACTCCTCCAAATTCCACCATTTGTCAAAACTGCTGAAGACCCCCAGAGGCAGTTTCAGAGCAGTGAAAGGGAGAGAGAGCAATCTGGTACTTTCTGTTCCGGCCGTTCACCGGGGAGAGCTTTTACAGCTCTAGATGAAGCCTCGCTATTTGGATGGAGTGTCCTTTTGGGATTCATGCAAGGAGGCAGCAGGGCTGGGGCCTTAGCTTCTAGAAGCCCGTCCTGAGGCCACCACCCAGCTGGGCAGGCACCTTTGTTTGAGCCCTCAGTGTGGATGGGAAGGACTCAGGTATCTCTGCAGCTGGCTCACCCATCCCTACTTCCAGTTCCGCTTATCCCTATTTTAAGAGTGAAAGCGCCACCTCCTCTGGTACAGTTAATCTTTGTTCCTGACACTGATCCATTTTTCCTTTGTTGCTCCTCACCATGTTCCAGCCTCCAGATTTCATGTGGATTCCTTTTCCAAACATCATGTTTGGTTCCCTCCTCCCCTTGACTTCCAAGTGCCAAGAACAACTGTTCCAGCAAGACGACAGTATTTGGCTTAAAAGAGGGAACAGAGCTAGCAGTGGCTTCTCTCCTTTAGAGTTCTTCGGGATTACGTGGGAATTTATTCTGGGAATTGTTCAGCATCTCTCTCAGGCCCTCTCCCCCATACAATGTGTTCCTTTCCCAGAGAGTCATTTTGCTTTCATTGTATTTAACTGCAAAGCGATAAGAGCTTTTCTTTCTGAGCCAGTGGAGAAGAGTTTAATGCTCCTCTCCCATCACCATTCCCCAAGGGCCTCAGCTGGGCCCACAGTGACTATCACGTTGCTACCTGAGCATCCTCCACAATCAGACTGTGCTATAACCCTTGGATTCGCTTGCAGAACAGGTGGTTGGTTTTTTGTTGCTATTGTTGTCTGCTGCCCCACATCCTATACGTGGGCACTGTGGTCACTTTCCAGCCCTCACTTTTCCAGGGTCTCTGATAAGCACGCCTGGGTCTAGCTGGAGCAAATGCTTTCTTCTCAACAGACATCACATGGAGCATATCGACACATCCTAAGCCCTTGTGGTCCCTATTGAGGTTTGGGAGAAGGAGTGTTGCCCCAGCCATGACCTTGTACAGTGACTTAGGAATCTGCAGTTTGACACAGAGCAAACAAAGAAGAGAGGAGGGGGACCTGGCACAGTCTCAGCAAGTAAGCCTGTTGTCCTAAGAGCACTTCCTATGTGCCTACAGGAGTCGCCTGGTCACAGACTTGGTCTGCTGGGCCTATTGCAAACAAAAGCCCATTTCTTCTAATCCAGAAGATGTTCTATGCTCTCAGGACAGATGGTGTGGGGGAAGAGAGGCTTTAAGGGGCAAGACAGCAAAACCCTGCCTTGAGGTCTAAAGCCAATGTAATTAGGGCCAGGCTGAGCTGGATAAGACTTTGCAGGAAGCATCCCTTATGTGTGAAGATGCCTCTGCATACATGAATTGGCTCCTTTGAGTCTTTTTTACAACTCTTTGAGGAAAATAGAGGAGGTGTTGTTACTCTAACTTTACCAGGGGGTAAATTTTTACCAACGCGTTAATTTCCTTAGTAATTCACAACTAAGTAAATTACTAGTGGACTTGAGACAAAACACCTCAAAGCCCCAACTTGTACTCAAGTGTTTTCCATTAGCCCATGTTGCTCTTCAGTGCAGCTTAAGAGAACACAGGTCTTTCAGCTGGGCACAGGTCTGGAGCTGGCATGGATTGTAATCGTAGGGGTAGGGCACTGGGAGGCTGCAGGGACTGTTTCCAGCGCTGGTGTAGTGAGGCAAGACTGGTGGCTCAGCAAGGCTCAAACCATCTAGAGCCTGCCATTTGTAAAGCCATGGTGAGTTACATGCAAATGAGAGGGAGGTAGGACAAAAGGGGTGTGTACACATGCTTCATGGCACAAACACCCCAGGCATCCAGGCAAGAAGCTGTCATTGTCACTATGGCTGCCACAGATGGATGGAGCAGATCCCCTTGGAGGTCATCTGCAGCTCCATGGACACAAAGTAGCTTCTTACATGTCTGCACCTCAGCCTGGTGGCTGTCTCTAGCCACAGGGAGTTGCTGAGGGGACAGCCCGGAAGAGTCCCCAATTAAAGATTCCTGGAGCAATTCCTAACCAGTGAGGGATGGAGCTGGTGAAAGAATGTCTCTGCTCCTTCAGGCCCGTAGGACACTTGAGGTGTATTCAACCAGAGTCTTTAAGAGGATCTCCCTTGAGACTGAGCCCAGTTGCTCTCAGCAGGATTCTGCTCATTAACATACCCTTTCTTGGCTTTCCCCTCTTCTGTCTCACTTCCCCAGTCCCTCACTACCTCTCCTGGGATCATATCCCCAAGAAAAGTATGCATCCAGATTACCATTTTGGGAATTAAAACCAAGGCAGTGGCCCAGTTCCTGTCTCCCCAAAGCACCTCTTAGATGGTGGTCTTTCAACACAGCCAGGTTTCTACTAAGACTGGCAGGTATGGCTTTCCACGTTGGGCACCATCCCTTTTTGGCCATTGTCTGGTAGAAATAATTATAAAGTTCTTTAGATTGGAAAACTCTGCATCCTATATAAATCCAGGAGAGCTTCTGCAGCAGGGTGCATGGATAAGGAATAGAGAATGGGGCTCAGTGTCTTTCTAAACTGTGCCAAGTTGAAGCAAGCTTGGAGTTTTCATGTTGGGCACCACCAGGGCTCCTGAGCAGATGCAGCCCCAGGGACTCCTCCTCAGAGGAGTCAGAGGAGCTGTGTCTTTGAGAACTCTTGCATGGCGCATGTCTGGACTGACTTGCTGTCTACATTTCTCTTGGTGCCATAGCGGGAGAGTGCACCATAGCACCTTAACGTGGAGGTCAGAAGTCCCGAGAGTGGGGCCAGGCTCTTGGATGCTGCATTTTTATCAGCTCTCCTGGGTCCCAGAAGGCTGCCAATTGGGCTTGCTATGAGCAGACACATGAAAGTAAATGTGCGTGTCTAACATTTCATAACCTGCCTCCTACAAAACAGAAGGCGCTCTCCTCCTCGCCTTCTCCCCTGCCTTGTTCTTGACATTTTTAATGTGGTGCATGTAAAGCTGGCTTTGCATTTCCGACACCACCCACTTGAGTTGGCTCCTGGTCCCTGTAGGCCTGAGAATCCCACCCAGAGAATCTCTCTGCTATCTTCCTGGCCAGGCCACACTCCTCCTGGGAAGGACTCGGGGAAGCTAATGTTGGGCTGGGGATGTTTTATTGTGTTCCTTAGTGAAAAACAGGCTCAACCTTTCTGTTCCAGTTTCCTGGCTTTGTAGTGGTGTAAGGGAAACCCTAGCAGGAGCCCAGTCTTCATTCCTGGGCCTCCTGTAGGACCCGCACAAAACTCAGTTTATCGTTGGGTTTTCTGCTTCAAGTAGAAAAAGCAACATTGTCCTTTTTCTGGGTCCTTCTGTCTTGGTGGCTCAGGCCTGAACTGCTGGTTCAGCACTCTTATCTCAGAAGGTCTGGTGTGAAATAGAGTGGTCAACAGCCAAGGAACCCAGGCTGTGCCCATTCTGTCCCTATCCTCCTTCCTTCCCCATGGGTCACCATGGAGTCTGGGTTCAGTCCGGCCTCGGAATAAAGAAGAAGCAAAGGCTATGTTTGTAGGGGAGGGGAAAGTCAATCGAAAGAAAGGGGAAAGGGAGGGAAAGCTAGCAAAAGAACAGAGAAAAAAGGGAAAAGAGAAAAACACATACATCAAAGAAAAATTAGACAAAGAAGTGGCTGAATGCCACCTACAACTCTCAGAGAAGCACTGACCCATTTGTCACCCACCCCTGTTTCAAAGTGGGGTCAGGAGCTGGCAAAGGCGTGCGCATGCTCAGAGAAGACACACAGCTTAAGTGGTACAGCTGTGTTGCCTCCCACTGTTTCCAAGACTAGAAAGAATTAAAACCCTATGTACTCAACAAAAGGGCTTTAAAATACTTTATTAAAAAAAAAGAAATATAAGATGGTATTTTTTTCTCCTATTTACTCCAAGATATGAATAAACAGAAACCCTAAGGGCAATTTTAAGATGGTAGTTTAGATTATTCTTAAGGGAAGACACCTCATGGTTAATGCCTAACACACAGTAGTTGCTCAATAAGTGTTTGAAATTGAGTGTGTAAGAAAAGAGACGTAATGAAGGAAAGAAGGAGAGAGGAGAAAGGCGCTCAACAGTAACGCAGATTTATGCAGGAGAAACCTGTGGAACAAGGCCCGGTGGAGTCTGGGACCCACCTGCCACTTACAGCCTGGGGTAGATATAGAGGGAATGAGGGAGGAGGGGGCAAAAGTACGAGTTTTCTGGTTAAACATGGTTTTTAGTAGAGTGGGGAAACTGAGTTTTTCAGTAAGGTGGGGTATCCTCTGATAAGGGCCAGAGGCAATAGGTTCCAATAAGGGCCTGAGACTATAGATTTTGAAACAGTGAGTAGGAGCTTTGATGCCTGGCTGAGTGGCTTCGGACAATTTTCTATACCCATCAGAGTGAACGAATGAATATGAGAAAGATATAAATATGTTAGGAAGAACATTCTAGTGCAATCAGTACTGATTACTTTTCATAATATTTCATTGCTTTTGTTCTGGATGCTGAAATGCTGGGATGAGTGAGCTCAAATCTTGTCTCACTGGTTGACCTGCAGTCACTTGCATTTGCTAAGTGCGAGGAAGGGGTGGGCAAGGCACAGTGAAAGAGGGGGTCTAAGCTGCCCAGAGGTCTCTAGAAGAGTGGATTCTGACTGTTGAGGAGGACACCCTAGCAGACCAGACCCTGGAAGACAGACCATGAGGACAATAAGGAATGAAATGTATCATGTATCAGGACACTGCTGTCCCTGTGGGATGGCTGAGACATGTGGAAGGAGCTGTGGGGCTGGAAGGAAGGTGGGGACCTTGGTAGCCCCCAGCAATTGCTGGTCACCAGAGGTTTCTGAATGCTTTCCATGCAAACAAAGGCTGGCAGCAGAAGGCTTTACTTTTTAAAACCTTCCTAGGAAACTGAATTCCCACATATAGGCTGTTTGCTTTATCACTGGGGAGTGTGTGGGTATCTCAGCATCTCCTCAGGGTGCCTGATGAATAGAGGAGGGGACTGGTCTTTCATCCATTAAGCACCTTGCCTTGTTTCTTGTCTGTATTCCTCTCTGCTGTGAGCTACCTCAGGGCAAATCCCTCCTGTTGTTTGAGCAGAATGAGCACAAGAAGACTTACAATCAATGGATGCTGGATTGATGGATAGATGTTTGGAATCCTGCAAAAATCCAAGAGCCCCATTGTTCTCTCCTAAGAGGAAATAAATCTTTTTTTTTTTTTTTTTTTTTTTTACCACAAGTACTCCTTGTTTATCTTGCCTTGCAATTCTACAAGAGCACAGCCCAGGGGAAAAAAAGAAAAGAAAAGAAAGAAAAACAGTAGCCTGGAATGTAGATAGACAAGGTTGGAGCCCCAAGAGAACTGAGGGAGGAAGCGGTCTGTATGGGAAGAGAAGCCATTGATGAGGCCTGGTGAGGAGGTTATGGGGAGGGTCGGGAGGCCCTGCATATCTTCAGGCTTTGGGACCAACTAGTGCTGGCAGAAACAGGCTCCAGTGCTGGAACATCATGCACACTCCTGCTGCAAAATGCCCTGAGAGCCAAAAAATTCGATAAAGCCTGAATCAGAGGAGAAAAAAGGCAGTTATGTTCCTGCATCCTGGGTTCCTGCCACCCTTGGGCTCCCTGAGAATGTACTTGTACCATTTCCATGTTTTTCTCACAAAGGCCTCGAGAGAGAAAAACAGCCCCTCAACATCTAATAAATTTATCCACCAGGTCACCGCTTCTGCTGGCCTCCTTCTGACTCTTCTCCCCTTCTGATCGCAGACAATAATCGCCTTCTAATTGCATAGATGATCTTGCTTATAGAGCTACAGCAACAACGAGAAGCTATCACCTACTATTTTTTGGTTCTAAATGCTGATTGGGCTGAATTCTGCCTCAGTGGTACACAGGGTCCATTCTGAAGGGCAGGTCCACCTGGCCCCAAGTTTCCCCCAATGAGGCAATCTTTGGAGGCCTGAGAGGGAGTGTCTTGCTTTTATCTTGGCCTGAGGGGTAGTCACTAATTAGTCTCTCCCCAACCTGGGCACCATAGTGGGGGTCCTTGTGCAATTGAGGGCCACCTGCCAGCAATGGATGGAGAGAAGGAGTGAGTAGATTCAAGATCTCACCACGCTAACAAGTGGATTTTCCAGGAATTCAGACCAGCCTTTTGAAGCAGAAAAAGTTAGGCAGTTCAGTGTAGGCAGAATAAATGTGGGTTGATAAGGAGAAAATTAACTGATGGTCATCTTTCCTGAGAGAGCAAAGACATCCCCTAATGCTAATGAGGGTCTGACAAGATAAGGCCAGGTGCAGACACTCCCCGCTGCTAAGCAAGGAACCACATTCTTCCTATTGGTGCCTAAGGAATGGATCAATGAGCCTAAGGCATGGATCAAAGACTGGACCAGAATTCCCTGCACCTGTGTCCTAAGTACGGGACCAGGGAAGCAGTGGCCAATCCAGGAGAGGCCATCATATAAAAGGGCGAAGCTCACTGCCTCATCGGCTCTGTCCCCTTCCCCCACCCTGGGGGAAGTCTTCTCTTTTCCCTGTGCTTTACTTTTTCTATGATAAAATTCGTCTACTACGCTTGCCTCGGTGTCCCTCGGTTAACCGGACATCCACATCACCGGCATCAGATGGGGGTGTGTCCGGGATCGCACCGAGGTAAGCTCTCTGCAAGCGCAGCTCAACATCTTTCCCTGTTTCTGGACGGGATCGGAGTGTGTCTGGCGTTAGTAGACAGTTGCCCTCTGATCCTGGTTAACTTTGGATGCGAGGAGTTGAGTGAAGGAGTGAAGCAACTGAGAGATCCTGGCCAGGGCCACTCCCTGGTGGGTCTCAAAGGCTTCTCCCTGGATCTCCTCTCCCGACAGCCCTTAGGGGTATCCTACAAGTAACCAGTCGATTGGATGGTGCTGAGTGAACACCCCAGAACACCCCAGAACTATGCACCTCCGTATGAGCCAAACTCTTCTTCCAAAGCTCATTCCTTCTGAGCAAAGCTGGTGTGTGGGACAGAGGAAGGCTTGAGACAACTGAAGGCAGCTGGCTGGGGCGACTCTCCAGTGCTGCAAGAAGGTCTCTTGTACAGAGTCTGGCCCCGACAGTCCCCAGGGGTACCAGCATTGGCTACTATCTGCTTCTCTTTGTTTCTGACTGGCTTGGCCTGATGGTGAGGGCACCCTCACTCAATGAATCTCATATCCTGAGACGAAGTCTTGGTCTGATCTAAGGTCTTTGGGAAAGAGGTAACCCATTAATCCTCAGAGCATGAGCCAAACAGTCTCTTCCCTCTTCAGAAATGTTTCTACTCTGTCTGTCCCAAGCAGTCTCTCCCTCTTCAGAGAAAGTTTTGTCTCAGAGTAAACCACCTCTCCTCTCTCCTAGTTCAGGAAGCCAAATCATTTATCTTCTCTAGTAGGGATCTCGCCCAGAGCATCAACAGGCTTGCCACTTCAAATTGAGGAATATAGAATCATGGGCCTATGAGTATGAGAACTAAAGAAAGGAGAATTATGTAAGGCAAATTTTAAAGGTACAACTAGTTGGCAAATATCCTCCCTTAGATCCTCCATGCTGAATAAGGCCTCAACTGCAGGCCACTCTAGGCTGCTTTTCTATTGTGGGGCATTAAATATTATAATGGTGGAGGGAATACCAGTAATGCCACTAAGTCTGGATTCCTAGGTTTCTGGCACATGGCAAACAAAGATCTTTATGTCCTTGCTGGTAAGGCAGCAATAATTCCAGCAGGATTTAGGAAAAGGAGAGACAGGATTGCTGACCGTCAGAAGCACCCTGAAAAAGGATGTCCGCTAATTCAGTCAGGAGCTTCATTCTCATATTATGCCAGTTCACCACCAGCCTGCATAACCCAGAAATGCCCAAGAAAAACCTCATTCTATCAATTTGCAGCTTAGCTCCTTTGTAAAAAGGAAGGAGATACCAGCTAGTTATCTGCCTGATAGCCACCTTGTACAATGCAAACTACTTGAGCTTGTGCCTAAACCAGTTTGAGACCAGAGGGGGGAAAAAGGCTTGAAATGCTACTTTTAAATTCAAGCACTGTGAGACCTAAGGGACTATGTTTATTCTCTTCCTGCATGCTGAGATTCTAGCAGGAGAGATAGATAGAAAGGATCTGGAAAGCCCAGCTGCTCCAAGTTCCTAGCCTTTAGATATGCTTAAGGGGCCTACATTCTTGTACTTTGGAGAGAATGTAATAGGGACTCAGCTTTAGAAAGATGATGGGACAGACCCAAGAATATCAAGAAACACTAATTCCTAAGGAGTTTTCTCTTTCCTTCATTTGGGCACAAAAAAATGAAACTGGAAAGATTCCATGTAGGTTTTCTTTATTCTAAAAAAACCCCAAACTTCCTGAGGACTTCACCTGCTCTCATTCCTTAAATGCCTGGGCTAACTCTAATTCTGGTGCTAAAGATGTGTGCATGCCCCTTTACTAGAATAAATATGGCCATTTCATTTTTTGGATCTTGAGCTCAATTTTACTGGTGAATTCACCTATTTTATACACTGAAAGATATTTTTCACCCAGTCTGTTTTATCTAGAGTCTTTTTTAAATTATGGATTTCACTGCTGTCTTTATTCAAAAGGTCAATTATTCCAAGGTTCTAAAATCTGTTTCCTGTTTTTTTGTGTGCACATCTGTCCTGTGTATTTGTGTACATATGTTATGTGTGTTCAATATGGTACCAAATTGGCTTATAGATGAGCGCTCAAATTTAAAAAAAAAAAAGAAAATGGATCCAAGTGACTTTTAGTTCACGTGACTTAAGCATTTAAAAAGGTTCCATCTATATCATTTAGACATAAGAGTAAAGATGTGTTCAAGAGTATTAGCTCACAATTCGTTTTCTAGGTGGTCAATCAATAGAATGTTCTATAAATGTTTAGAGTGGTTTCATTCAGTACTTTTAGGATTTTTCATCAATGGAAAAAGATGGTTTACATTTGTCTAACATCCTGGTTTCATGAATAACCTAAATTAACAATAAAAAATGAGTAAAGTAGATTTAACATAAATGGGATTAATCTCTATAAATGTGTGTTAGAAGAGAGGTCTGAATTTGCATAGTCAAAATGTTAAAATACTAACTGCTAAGTAAATTTGAGTAATCTTGATTTGGTTTCTATAAGGTGACATTTGGGTTTATTAAGTGTATTCTTATAAGTTCTAAAGGTAACATTCATTTGGGCTTATTAAATGTGCTTTATAGATTGGAAACTAAAAAGATAATTTAAGATTGCTTTGATCTGGGTCTTCACTAAAAGAAAGCAAGGTTATTAAGACTTAAAATTCTAACAGGTGTAATTCTATATGTAAAGAGTACAAAAGGTTTCAGCTGTGTATCAATTAAAGTACTACAGATGACACAAATATTTAATTTTACTAGATGAAATAATTAGAAAGAACCAAGTGCTGTCTTTTAAACATTGTTCATTTTAAACCTGGCTTACATTTGCTTTAAAGGCATAGAGGTTTTATCATTAATGGGGTATATGTATAAATCAGTCTTTGCCAAGAGGAAACAGTACCAGTGATCAATCTCATTTTGTATTTTTTTTTAACTGTTTTGACCTAAATAATATCTATAATTCTCACCTTAAAGTAATTGGGAACATTGGAAGTTATATAAGGATTGCATCAGAATGCAGATTTAAGAAAGGGTCAACAAGTAGGAAAGAAATATAAAAGGTTATAGGCATGAACATACACTTTAATATAGAAATTGAAATGAAAGAAATGTTCCTGGATGAAGAAAGAAATGTTTCTGGATAAAGAAATACAGTGTCTCTGTAAGTTACAGAAGGCTTTTGGAAGGTAAATCTCAGAAGCTTGTGTGTTATTAAGTTGAATATAGTTGGCACAACTTAAGGTTTCACTTAAGTTCAAACATTAATGTACTGTTATAAAGCAGAATCTAATTCTATGTATTGAAATAACAAGGGTTTCTTAAAACATTGACCTGCTCTTATCAGGTGCTAGGCTTAGTTACATAGAAAAACTAAATCTTAAAGGAATTGTAATTTATACCTGTTCTACTTCATAACATCAAATGAGCAACTGTTCGTAGGTTATTGCAATATAGCTGGCACTCTGATATAGCTGAAATAGAACTATATTTATGAATTAGATGTTCATCTGAGCCTTGTTTGAATGTTATGTAAGCTTATAAAATAAGAATTTATGTAACCTTACAGACAAGGTAAACAGCATGCTCTCTTTTACACATTGTATTTCAAAACTTAGGTTAACTACATAAATGTTTCATTGTTATACACCAGATGAGTCTATTTCTGATCGTCAACACTTTCCTAAATTTAGATTTTAAAGCTTTTGCAAAACCTATGCAAGCTTAAGATTATTGTTATAATACACTATGGATCCTAAATTTTTATTCAAAGGTTAAATTTAGCTAATATAAGGACATCTATGTAATTAATACTGGCTTTGTTGTGTATGAGATTCATTCATGTCTTTCAAGTATATAAATTCCTTCAGGTGTAAAATTTAGGGCAGCATTTTATCAAGCTAATGTTTCCAAACTAAAAGTTGTTTTTAACAATGGTCTCCTTCAGGTTCATATGGAAACAACAAATTTAAGTATTTGTCATTTAATATTTTGTAATTGGATTAGAGTAACCTGACTTCACGCTGGGATAAAAATTTAACTGTATTTGTAAAATAATGAGAGCCTAATTTAGAAAGGAGCTCTCTTAATGTTTGTTTGATTCATGTTTGAGATATAAGGCTGTATGTTAACCAAATACTTATATAGACTCAGGAAAACCCTACAGCCTTCCTGGAGAAACTCAGGGAGGCATTGAGAAAACATATCATGTACCCTGAGTCCATAGAGGGCCACATAATTTCAAAGGACAAATTTATCACTCAGAGGGCCCCAGACACTCGGAGGAAATTACAATAATTGGCACATGGCCCTGATCAGTCTTTAGATAACATCTCCTAGCTTGCAATCTGTCTTTTGTAACAATGATCAGGAAGAGAGGAAAGAAAGGGACCATGCAGACTGGAAAAAGCTGAGGCACTGGCTGGCTATAACCCTACAAGGATTAAGCTTCCAGGATAATTTGAGAGAAATGGAATGGACCCCAAGCCACAAAAAGGACTTATGTCCATTGTGAAAAAGGGGGATATTACCTGAGGGTGTGCCCACAGGCCAAGCACCAAGCGACCACCACCAAGGCCCTATCCTATCTGTCAAGGAGATCACTGGAGGAATAGATGTCCCTAGAGGTGCAGGCCCTCAGGTCCAAAGTTCCCCACACAGGCCTGACAGGGCTGAGGTCAGCTTTTATGGCTCTGTGACTCCTATTATATGCTTCTCTGTGGGGAGCCAAAAGGTCAGTTTCCTCTTGGACACTGGCGCTAGCATTTGTACTTGTCTCTTAGCCTGGATCCCCCTCCAAATATTGTGACAGTGCAAGGAGTGTCTGGAGGGCCTGTAACTAGAAACTTGACTCTGCCATTAAGTCATAAATGGGACAGAATGATGTTTTCTCATGCATTCCTGATAGTCCAAAGAGTGTCCTACCCCTTAAGGGAGAAATTTACTTTCAAACATTCAAGGTTCCATCATGATAAACCAAATGGGAAACGACCTTAAGGTAACTAATAAAGCAGACGTTCTCCTCCACTCTATGATGCCTAATCCTTATACTCTTCATTTGAGGTCCCAGCTACCGCTATTTAGTTTACTGTATTATGCTTTTTTCTGTACACCCTAGACTTTCAATTACAATACTTGTTTCTTTGAGGAGCCAAATAACAGACCTGGTTTTCCCTCTCTTAAACTCAATGTTAATTTTCATTCTGACATTAACTTTTTCATATCTTAGTTCAGCAGATCCACTCCAACATAGAATCTGTTGAACTCCCGATTGTGATGAAGGTGGAGCCACCCATGAGCACTCCAGATGACCTCTATCAAAGACTCCTTATTCAACCCAAACATTATCAAGGGAAGACCCAAAACTGCTTGCCTCACGATGCCCCTTTTTCAGCCGGAAGTAACCAGATTCAGTCGTCGCCCGAACCCCCAAAGCAATTTGGGTTTCCCTAAACAGAGGGGGAAATGAAGCAGAAAAAGTTAGGCAGTTCAGTGTAGGCAGAACAAATGTGGATTGATAAGGAGAAAATTAACTGATGTTCATCTTTCCTGAGAGAGCAAAGACATCCCCTAATGCTAATGAGGGTCTGACAAGATAAGGCCAGGTGCAGACACTCCCGCCTGCTAAGCAAGGAACCACATTCTTCCTATTGGCACCTAAGGCATGGATCAAAGACTGGACCAGAATTCCCCACAACTGTGTCCTAGGTATGGGAGCAGGGAAGCAGTTACCAATCGAGGAGAGGTGGTCATATAAAAAGGGCAAAGCTCACTGCCTCATCGGCTCTGTCCCCTTCCCCCACCCTGGGGGAAGTCTGCTCTTTTCCCTGTGCTTTACTTTCTATAATAAAATTTGTCTACTACACTTGCTTTGGTGGCATCACTTTAACCCTAATTGCCATTATTGTTTTAAAGCACAGACTTGAATGGCAGGCAAGTGCTTATTACTCTATATTTATTGCTTGTTGCTGGTTGTTTTATTTCCTGCAACAAGAGAACTGATTCCATGTGCAAGGCATAGTACCTGTATGGGACTATGGAGCAGTGATGTGGGCTTACTAATGAGCATGGGTTTTCATGCGACATCAGATGGAAAACACAAGGGCATTGCTTGCGTGTGAGTTGGAGGCCAGGCTTGGAGATACGGATCTTGACTGATTACTTGGATCCTCTATTTATTGAGGACCTGCCAAGTGGCAAGAACCAAGCCAGGCATTAAGACCTTTAAAAACTGATAAGCCATTGTGGTTTTGCAGAGCTTACATGCTGGTGAGAATTCAAGTGTGTCTGCATCACACAGATGATGTGAATACAAGGTCCATCAGGAGCAGGGAGCATTGGGAAAGCATCTGGAGGCTGATGGACTCAGCCCAAGGAGATGAGACCCAGAGGAGTGGGATCTGGGAGGGTTGTCCTATGAGTTTTGAAAGATTCGCTGAGGGCATTTCAAGCCTGGAAAAAACATGGAGCAGTTAATGTTAAAAGAGTTCCATTTCATCAAAGAACATGGGGAGGGAGACAGAGAGGGGCTGTTACTGGAGAGGGGCTGGGACTGTTTCTAGAAGTTTGCAAGTGTCCTGTGATGGTTGTGAGCTTTTTACATCAATGGCTTTAGGTAGAGAGAGGGTATAAAGAGACTGATCATGTGGAGAGTAACAATGGAAGGAGGAAGGACTTGAGGCATTGTTAGCAGGGCTGGAAGAGGTCCTTAAAGAGAAATGTGGGAGATGGAGTCTACTTCACGTATGTGGTTCTTTTCTCTTATCAATGCCTTTATGTTCTACTATAGAGAGATTTTTTTTTCCTAAAAGAGAGAGGGGGACAGAGAATCAACTTTATTTGGTTTTTCATGTGGTTTTTGTTGCTCTGACACTTTGTTGTGTACGTGGTGCTGGTTCAAACCCATGTCCTCATGCATGCCAGGCAAGTGCCGTAACCTCCAAGTCACTGCTCCAGCCCCTACAGAGTTGTTTTTATAATTTGATTCTATTAATCTTGTTGTGGAAGGGTTTCAATGCATTTCTCTTGGCTCTAAGCTCTATTCTATATCACTGAGATGTCAGACTGCACAAACATTTATGTCCTTGGTTGAGAATGAGGGTCACAGGGATAGACTCAAGTTAATGAAAATTTCACATGTAGGCTGCACTCAACCCTAAAGTCCCTGCTCTATGACCTGAACCAATGCACTTCTGGCTTCTGCCTGCACGTTGACAGAGCTTTCCTGAAGCTGAGGTTATTTGCTTGAGGACCCGAATGATCACACTTTCTCCATTAAGGGTGTTGCTCATCCAGGGTATCGGGTCAGCCCAACAGGTTTGTCAGACACCTGCTCTTTACACATCACATGACTCTTCAGGTTGAGTCCCAGAGTCTAGATCCTGAGTCTCAGTGAGAGTTCTCTTTAGTCCCTTCTGTGGCCTACAACGCTCTCTTCTGGGATAGTCTGCCTACATGCTACTGTGAAAATGAATCTCTCTTAAAATGTTTGCACATCAGTCATCTAGACTCCCAGCAACCTCCAGTGAACACAAACAAGAAAGGGCTAGTCTCTGGAGTGCTTTCCAGATAATAAATCTCCAGCCACTGTGAGGAAGCAGCCTCTTCCTTGGAGACAGTAAACCCATGCCCTAAAACATGCAAACCTACATTTCTCAGCCTGTTTTCCTTTTCTCAAAGGTAGCATATTTTGGAGAATGAATAAAGGAAACTAACAGATTGATTCAGCACCTCCTATACATCTGATTCTCTGTTAAGCATCACACTGGACACTAGAGTCACAAAGACACCAAGATTTCCTCTGACCTCAGGAAGGTTATGTTCTCCTGGGGGACACACAGGATGGATTAGCACCTTTAGAGGCCCTAACCTGAGATGATTAGAGTCCTTCCCATCCAGACACAGATCGAAATAAAAAGCACAGAACTTAGATGTATACAAAAATCATAGACATTCTGAGTGCAAAATTCTGTATAAGTATATAATTTTTTTCAATACTGGGGATTGAACCCAGGGACACTTAACCACTGAGCCACATCCCCAGACCTTTTATTTTTATTTGGAGACAGGATCTCATTAAGATGTTTAGGGCCTCACTAAATTCCCGAGGCTGGCTTTGAACTTGTAATACTGCCTTAGCCTCTCAAGTTGCTGGGATTGCAGATGGGCACCACCATGCCTGGCTTTCCTCTTTTTTTTTTTTTTATTAAAGAGAGAAACAACTTTAGTTTTTCACATGGCCTTAGTTGCTCTAACACTCAGTTGTGTAACATGGTGCTGGGGTTTGAACCTGGGTCCTGGTGCTTGCCAGGCAAGCGCCGAAACCGCTGAGCCACCGCTCCAGCCCCTTTTCTCATCTTTTGATGCCTTTGTTTCATTGGTGCTTTTAGCATGGGCTTCATCTGTTTATTAGCAGACCCAGTGAGATACAATTAAACACGCCAGATATCATAAGAAGAAAGGTAAGGCTGGAGAGATGGCTCAGCAGCACAGCACTTGCCTGGTATGAATGAGGACCCAGGTTTGATCCCCAGCACCACGTACACAACTAAGTGGAGGAAAAACAAAAAAACCAGATGAAAAAAATAGAATTAGGGCTGGAACAGTGGCTTAGTGTTTACTGCGCTTGCTCAGCATGAGTGAGTACGCAAGTTCTAATTCCAGCACCACGTACACAACAAAGTCTTGAAGCAATGAAAGCCACAAGAAAAACTAATAAAATTGATTGTCTCTCTCTCTCTCTCTCTCTCTCTCTCTCTCCCTCACTGTCCCTCTCTTAAATAGAATTAGTTTTCTCTCTGTTGAAAAAGAAGAGAAAGAAGGAGAAGAAGAAAAGTACATGGTAGGTGCCTTCATCACTCAAAGAAACAGTACTAGCCAGAGACAAACACACCCACAGATATAGTCATATATTCATGTATGGTCATATATACAGTCACACACACACACACTTTTTTCCAAGAAAGAAAGATTTATTTTAAGAAACTGGCTTAGGTAACTGTGGAGATAGCTGGCAAGTCTGAAATGATAAGGGCAGGCTGGCAGTCTAGAATCTCCCAGGCTGGAGATGAAGCTGCATACCAGAGGTAGAGTTTCTTCTTCCTCAAAAAACCCTAACTTTGCTCCTATAGATTTTCACTGATTGAATTAGGCCCACTCAGATTATTGAGGATCATTGTACTTGAAGTCAAGTGATCTATAAAATGTCCACAGCATCATCTAGATTGTGTTTGATTCAATAACTGGAAATAACCTAGCCAAGCTGACACACACACAACTGATCATCATAGTCCCTGATAAAGGCGGAGTTCTTAGCACTGTGCATGGTCAGAAGTGGGTATCCTCACATGTGACCACTGGAAGGAACGTGGAGACTGCAGTGCTTGGTTTGCACAAGATCTTGAAAACTTGTCTTCCCAGTCCAGTGGCAGGTTTTATGTGAGCAATTCAAGAGGATTTTTACAGAGGTATGGGATTGTAGATCATTTCTTCATGAAGGCCTGATGGATCTGAATACAAATCACAGATGAACAAATGGTATTGTTCAATTGGGTCACATGGATATTAGATCTCTTCCTGAGGCTTAGTCTGTTCTTGGAGGGCAGGGTCCCCGGGGCCGAGCCTTGATGTGGCCTGTCTCAGGTATCCACAGCATCTGGCCTGAATTTCAAGAAATGAAATGCAATCTCCTAATTCTACCATAAAAATGTAGATACAAAAAGGAAATATTGTAAGCATAAAATATGGAATTTTCTGAGTTTCTTCATCTGTCCAATGGAATGATGGTATATTACCTCTGTATTAGGTGTATTCTAGAGTACATGAGCAAACACACACACACACACACACACACAATTTAATACAGCACCTGGCTAATATAGTAGCTGTTCAATCAATAGCAACAATTGCTATAATAAACATTATCTCATACTATCTACCTCTATAGACACTCTTGGTTCCATGCCTGGAGCATTATTACCAGATCTCAGCTGCCCACTTCTCCAGAAATAAGAGCTATGTTCACTAGGAGGTCAGTATTCCTGGACTGGCCTCAGTTAGGACCAGTTTTACAGCTCATGCTGGTCAGGCTGCAACTAGTCTTCAGCTGAGTTCCCATCTGGCTTTCTCCCCTGCCTATTCGACCCTCTTACTCTGTCCTAAGAGCACACCCTCAATAAATCAGTTGAACAAGAGTCCTCATTTCAGGCTCTGCTTCTGAGGAACTAAGTTCTACACCAACAATTGCTTGGAGAAAGCTCTTCTTATTTGCCCATGCAGTAATGAGTCACTTTGCTTAGTGTGATTCCGACATTCAGGCTATTGAGTGGGTCCCTGCCATGTTATATTCCTAGCTAGTAGAGGAAAGTGCTCTTGATCTGATCTGCAGCTGCCACTAGGCAGCTGGCTCATCCACAGCAGACCTCCTCCGGCAGAGAGGCTGGGACGCTGAACGTTCATTTTCTTTCTTTCTTTAAGAAAGAGATGGACAGTGAAAGACAGAGAGAAACATAATTAATTCGATTTTTGATTATTTGATTTTTTTTCACGTGGCTTTCGTTGCTACAACACTTTGTTGTGTTTGTGGTGCTGGGGTTTGATCCCATGTCCTCATGCATGCCAGGCAAGCTCTCCAACCGCTGAGCCACTGCTCCAGCCCCCCGAACCTTCATCTTACCTGTTGCTTTTCTGCCAGGCCAAGTCTATTCAACTTGCCTGGCCTGTTCTTTAAGCCAAAATAATCATCCCTTCTTCCACTATGGCATGGCTTTCAGGGAACACATTTACTCATTTATTCATTCATGCATTCAGCCATTATGTGCTTGGGATGTGGCTACAAACAGATAAATCAGTACCTGTCCTTCAGGAACTCACTGTCTGAAGGGAGAAAGGGACAGGCAATTGCAATGGAGTTTGAGAGCTATGTAATGATAGGATGCTATGAGAACACAGAGGAGAGGCCCCTAGACCAGGCTGGAGGTCAAAACAACTTGTTTTTCATTGTGACTGACCTAAACAGAAATAAATAGAAAAGACATCCCTCCAACATACTGCAAACCAGAGCTGGTACTTCAAAGAAGAAGGTGTTTGAATGTACAAGGATGTGTAGGTTTAGGCACAAAGAATGGTTGCCTAGTGATGGGCAGAATAAAGAGATACAAATGCAAGGGACTGTGCCTGCTGTGCTATTACAATAGCTGGAGCTTTTCTCCCACTCAAATGCTCGCTTCCTGGGGACCTGAAAGAAGCACAGCTGAATTAGGTGGTGTTTGGCTGAGGACTGGCTAGATCAATGGCACCCAAAACCAAGTTCTCCCAGGGCCTTCCCTACCCTCCACCCTCGGCAGGGCTGATGGTCCAGACACACAGTCAGGATGCAACAGGCCAACTGTGTGCTGCCTTATTGTTGCTTATTTCTCCCATGTCATGCATTAATATACTCCTGCAAGACATGCTGAGGTTATAGACTAACCATGAATTAGGAATGTTAATTGTTCTGTGTCGATATTAGTGATATTAATGTAGCAGGTGCTAATGGGAAATGATTACTACCCTGTGCCTTTATGGCCATTTTCATTGCCCTCTCGGGGTTTTGGCTACAGATGGGAATGACTTAATACACGGCAGCTATTATTGCTTCGACTACACAATTAGGAGGAGTCAGAAAGGAGAAGGTGTTGGAGAGGCTGGGGCTTGATAAATACTTTATTTTGCTTGAGATTTATTTTTTCCTTGCAGAGTCCTCCTGGGCTATAAGAATCCAAAATCCCAGAAGTACCAGTTATCTGGTGATTCAAGAAACTCAAGGTCTTATTCATAATTTTTTTTTATAAAGAAAGAGGACAATGAGAGAGAGAGAAACAACTTTGTTTAGTTTTTCATCTGGCCTTCATTGCTCTAAGACTCACTTAGTTGTGTATGTGGTGCTGGAGTTTGAACCCGGGTCCTTGTGCTTGCCAGGCAAGCACCTTAACTGCTGAGCCACCACTCCAGCCCCTCTTATTCATAAGTCTGCTCTGATTGCGTGTTGGGGTCTGAATAATAAGGAGCATGCTCCTGCTCTGAACGTGCCTCCTGCTACCCGCTTCCCTGAGTTGTAGGCCTTGGGGTCAATCAAGATCTCTCCATCTTACTTATTTTCCTGGGCTGCACCTCAAGTCACTCTCAAAGTCCATAACAAGTGCATTTCTTAGCATCTCGCCTCCTCTCTGGTCCTGATCATGGCTCTCCACATCACCTAGTATTCTCCATGCCTCTATTTCCAGACTGCTCCAATCCATCAATCATATTACTTTGGTATTCAGTATTCTCCAATGACTCTGCATTGACTAGAATAAACAAACTTTTTTCAAAACATGTGGACATCTAACCCTTTGCCCACCTTTTAAACCCCATCCTTTTCTGAATGTCTTTTTGTTCCTCCCAGTGGATGCATATTGTTTGTTGTCTCTTTAGGCCTTCAAGCCTTTGCCTACTTTGCCTCTTCCTCCCGAAATGCCCTCACCTTTCAGAGGCCAGGTCATCTGGAAGACCATGTTCCTCCTGTGCGAGACACGTTCCACCTCCAGTCTAAAGAAGCCACACTCTAGGATAATGTACGTTGCCTCATCTGCTTGCTCACAAGACTAAGGAGTTCATGAGGTTCTTCTGCCTTTCATTTCCAGGACCTGGCAAAGTGTCAGGTATGTGGCAATTATTTAATATGTATTGAAAAAAAAAGAAGTGATTTTTCTCCTGATGTGGCAGGATCTTCTGGATTACAATGACGGACAAGTCAATTAACTTTTGTGAGAATTATAAGAAATGTCACAGTCACATAGTCACTCCTTTAGCAACCCACCTTCTTTTTCTCAAGATCCTCAAACATGCTGTCCCCTTCTTGGAACGCTCTTCCCTCCTCTTCACACAATTCCAGCTTCCACGTGGACTCTTTCAAGATGCTTTTCTGGAGCACCCTTACCATCCCTGTCAGATGGGCAAGGCCCTCTCCCCACATAGGTTCCAATGGCAGATGCACTGTTTTTACCTTTTATATATCCCAATGATAATTAGAAAACATTTGTCTAATTATGTTATGCACAACAAATTAACAGATGATAACTGAAGGCACGTGTTATATATGAAGGTTATATATCTCTTATTCACCACTGTGTGCCAGGCCTGTTATAGCACCGGGCCACAGGAAATATGAAACAAATATTCAAAATAAGGGGCTGAAAAATTCTCCAAGGCAAGGCGTACTTTCGACATCAACTTCAGCACATGTAACTACACCTCTCCCAGAGACAGGTTGGGAGCCGTGTTTTCTGGCACAGTATTTCAAGCAATATGTTGACCTCATCAACTCTGACTAGTGGAAGTAGGGGAGAAAAGGATTCTTTTAAACTTGCAGTGTATTTCAATTTCAGGCTCCCCAGCCCCAGGTCAGTTTAATTCAATATCTACTGAGTACCTACGATGTGCCAGGCCCAGGACTAGCTGTGTAAACATGAACCTGACATGGTCTCTGACTTTGAAACACTTAAAGCCCTTTGAAAAATGCCTTTCTACAGACTGATAAACCTATATTCACACTACATTCAAGTTTCTTCAAATCTCAATTCATTTCTTCCTGGTTCTGCGTAGAATTTTCCTTCTTGCCTTGACCGTTTGGTAATTACTTATCTTTCCCACATCAAGCACTTCTTTGACTAAGACAGCACCCCTGGTTCTGCTAAGCCTACTGCTTTTCTCACTCTTCCTGGGTGGGCCTATGAATGTTTGGCATGTTGTATAGAAACCATTCCTTTTAGGGTCACTCTGAAAGGCTGACATTTACAACCAATTAGCAAAGGTCCAGCACACAGTAGATGTATAATCAATGTCTGAATACAAAGTAGCGCCTCAGCCTGTTTATACCATGAAGTCAATCAATATCCAATTGATGGGATAAAGGGGCTGTGGGACAGTAGGAGGGTAAAATCCCATTTTTTTTTTCAAAGAGAGGAACAGTGAGAGAGATAAAGAGAGTATCAACTTTAGTTTTTCATGTGGCTTTCGTTATTTCAAGACTTGTTGTGTACGTGGTGCTGGGGTTTGAATTCACGTACTTGCACATGCAAGGCAAGCACTGTAACCGCTGAGCCACTGCTCCAACCCCTAAAATCCTGTTGTTTATACAAATAAGGTCACAGGCCACATTTTCTAGTTGCTTGTCCCTGTACCTTAACTCGCCACCCTGCTCATAATCCATGTGGTCAACACCCCAAGACCAAGATTTTGTGAACTGCCTAATCCACAGCCTATATAAGCAACTTTTTTTTCTTTCTTTTTTTTTTTTTTTTAGAGAGAAGGACAGAGAGAGCGTGAGAGAGAGAGAAAATTTCCATCTAGCCTTTCACATGGCTTTTGTTGCTCTGACACTTAGTTGTGTACGTGGTGCTGGGGTTTGAACCCATGCACTTATGCATGCCAGGCAAGCGCTGCAACCGCAGAGCCACTGCTCCAGCCCCCTATATAAGCAACTTTGCCCCATTTACAAAGCAAAGAGAACTGGCCTCTAGTTCCTTGCCCCATCTCCTGTCTAGGTCTGTACTTTCACCCCTTAAATCTCACAACCATTAACTCTCTACAGGAATCACCCTAGGCTTCCCACCTTACTGGAGGCTGCATTCTCTCCTGCCACTCAAAATATCATCTTGGGATGTTGACAGAACACTTGGGACCTGTGTGCTGGCACTGATCCTAGTTGTCTCATGTTGTCTGCTGATCCTCTTTGCTCTTTCCTATCCCCAGAGACAGGGATTATCTCCCCCACCCCCAAAGAGCTAACTGAATCAAAGAAGCTGGAAAACGGGTGGGAACACAGGACTGCT
Source organism: Aplodontia rufa (assembly GCA_004027875.1). Lineage (NCBI taxonomy): Eukaryota > Metazoa > Chordata > Mammalia > Rodentia > Aplodontiidae > Aplodontia > Aplodontia rufa. Next base: position 27,941 of record PVKS010009099.1, on the reverse strand, counting down.
CACTGAAACTCCTTTTGTCACCAATCACATTCAAATATTATATAACATTGGTCGAAACTCAGCCTCCACTTAGCTTCTTCTCACACTCCGTATTTCCCTGGCCTACCTGGAAAGGTGGAGTAGGAGAAGGCAAAGGAGGGGTGAAGCCCAAGAACCTGGGTATTTTTCTCAGGCAACTGTCAGGACTACTCTTGGCATACAGAAAGTGTGTCAGGGCCACCGCTGCTATGGAGTCCAACGGTACCTTAGTAGGCATCCTAACCCAGGTCTGAGGCAGAGCTGCTTCCAGTTTTCATCTGCAGGAACTAACCCTTTCACAATTCAGGCAAAGAAGTCCGTGTATGCATTTCACATGGTTTAACCTTCAGTTAAGTCCTTGATCACCTCTGGTCTACTGGCTCCCACCTCTCTCCCCACCTCTGTTTTTTCTTGTTCTGTGACACCCGTTGCATGAGGCACACAGGGTTTGTAGCCACTGTGCTCCTTGTGAGTGTGAGGTAATTGGATAATATTATCGCTTTCCCAGTAAATCATTAAGCTTATCACGAGGAGGTGAAGCATTGTCTCCCAGGAGGCATCTGTGTGGCCGGATAAGGGGACAGCTTACATTCCATGCCAGTCCTGTCATCGAACCATTCCTTCAGTGTGGGCAGCTTTATGGAGTCCCAGAAGGAGTGATAGTCCAAAGCACTCGGCTCAGAAGGAATTCCAAACATAGCAACCACAAGTAGGATTTTTTAATAATCAGTCTGTGTGTAGTCTGTCAACAATCAGTTCCTGTGGCGGGTTTTGCTTTTCTTTCTTTCTTCTCCTGACCTTTTGGGACTTTAATAATACCAGAGGTGTCTTGTAGAACATGATTTAAGCATCACTATCAAAGATCTCTCATACAAAGCACATTTTTGCTATAGTATATAACATCAGTTTTAATGATTGTGGCATTATCTGCTAGATTGCTTGGGTATAAATCTCAGTTCTCATACTATTTAGCTGTTTAAACTTGGATAGCTCATTTAACCTTTCCATGCCTCAATTTCTCCATCTGAAAATGGAAATTATATAGTAGGGTGAATTGCACAGGTAACGCTGTGAAGAATAAATGAATTACTGTATATAAAACACAGAATAATTCCAAGCAAACAGTTGACAAAAAAATACACTACACTATCCATAGTAGTCATAGTTTATTGCTGCCATAAAGGAGTAAGTTTTCTTGCAGTATTTCTCCTTTGTGAAAAGTCCCTGACTATGTCACTGGATCCCTGGAAGTCTCTGAACCTCTGAGAATCACTATTTCAGTGAGCAGTCCCATATTAGCTGTCCACAGGTGAGGAGGTAAATTTAGACACTATCCCCATTCCAAAGATGAGGAAGTTCAGACGGTGCAACCAAATTAATGCTAAGTTGCAACAGAAAGCATGGCTCTTCCTTTTTAAATCCCAGCACGCGGTTCTATGGAAAACCTTTCAACCTCTCTGACTCATTTCTCCCGTCTGTAACACTGGCATATCTCTGCCCTGCCTGCCTCAAGGGTGAGAGTCCAACGAGAAAGGTTTAATTCAAGTCCTCTGTTGGTTGCGAAATGGCAGCTGGCCTCGGAACCCGCTGCATGCCTAGGGAAGCACCTGGCAGAGCCAGCCGAGCCCTGGCCTGGCTGACCCAGGAGGAGCTGCGGATCCCTCCTCCCTACCCCACGCTGGGGGCGGGCGCTCGGCTGAGCGGCAGGCGCATTGGCCAATAGATTTGCGGGAGACGGCGGGGTGGGCTCCACTCCGGCCAAACGAAGAGCGAGCGGCCGCCACCCTGGCCACGCCCCTCTCCGTCCTGGGTCTCCTGGGCTGAGCGCTAGAGGCGGCCACCCAGACACCTGGCCTTAGTCCAAGGAGCCTGGCGAAACCTCGAAATCTCGTTAACTAGGACATCAGGCTGCTGGCAAAGTCACGACGTGGTGCCAGTGACCTCGGCCCTCTCTTGCCCCAGCGGCCGCGCAGGCTCTGGAATCCCGGCGTGGGGACAATCACTGGCTTCTGGTAGACCCGGGACCAGACCTTCTGCTTCCTCTCAGATTCCCCATTGAAAGGGCCCTGGGCTGGACCGGGAACAAAAGAAGGCTGGGAAAGGGGCAGAGAGGCCTTTCCTACAGAAACCAGGCACTTGCTGGCTTTCATCCAGAAACTGGGGTGTGGGAAAGGGTGACACTGCAGTCACATCGTGATAGGATCCTTCCACCTTGCTTCTGGCTGCCGCCCTCTCCCCTCTGCTTTATCACCGTGCCCCACTGATCGCAGTTCCGCTCTGCCCATTCATGCCGGCCCACTGCAGCCCAGAGCTGTGGTTGCGAAGTGCGCGTCTAGCCGCATTCCCCTACTTTAAACCCTCTAGAGGTTTTCCCATGGACCTTCAGATAAAGAAAAGCCTGACCTTGAACTTAGCTCTCCAGGCCATAGAAAACTAGTCTGGTCTCCTGATAACTGTTTCGGTCTCATCTCTGAGAGATCTTCCATTTTCTTTCTCCAGTTAGGGTTTGTGAGAGTTACACACAAATGAATAAGTTATTTCTAAATTATTAGAAGAACGCCCCCATAATCTGAATGACAATGAAAACCTACTGTGTGCTCAGTAACCCTCTTAGATGAGGAAGACAAGTTTGCCACATCCAGGAAATGTGGAATCTATTCTTTGCTCAGCTGCTGATTTTACTGTGTAAACCATCACACAGTTGCGTTGCTTTCACTTAGAGTTTGTAAAGTGCTTCTCTTTATCTATCCATCAGCTAATTCTTGAAAGACACCTGTTGAATGAATCAATGAATGATGATGAGTGATGATGGATGGGTGGATGGCCACCATGGATGCAAAGCCAGAAGATCTGGGTTCTTATTCGGATCAGTACAACCACTTCATGAAATAAGTAAGGCAACAATGATCCATTTTACAAAGGATGAGACTGAGCTTCAGAAAGACGTGGTTTACAAAGTGGCAAAACTGTCCCTTAACAGTTAGGGTGTTTTTCTTCCCATGACATCACAGTTCTTGAAGTCAAGAGAGAATTACCACATTTTAGGCTGAGAACAAGTCTACTTTAGAGAAAAGAACACTTACATGCTTCGGTCCTTTACTTCCTCCTCCTAGGTGAATGATTTCAGAAGTAAGCCAGTACTCATAGGCTTATTTTACAGACAGGTCTGGGACATCACATCTGCTAGAAACATGGTCAACAAGAAGTATATGTTGCAGGGTTTCAGCTCAGTTTTGCACAGACTTCTAATGGAATAGTCAGCACAGCTCTCTGCTAATGAAAGGATCTAATTTACATGCATGGGAAAAACTGAAGGAAGAAATTTCAAGAGAGATAATAAAGCATGTTTTCTTATTTCTCCAGGCACACTAAACAATTCAAAGGGCAAGGGCAATTCAATGACACAGGTGTGTACACAGATGAGCTCTGAGAAAAAGAACAGCTTTTTAGATCTCCAAGGGACAGGATAAATGAGAAATTTGGGCATGGAAACATTTTCTTGAGCTCTTGAACCTGACCTTTTTGCTAGCTCTGTCTCATATCTATCTCTCCATATGGACCATGAAGTTAGATTTCCTAGGTTTTGAACCTTAGCTCTGCCACTAATGAGCTCTGTAATGGTTCTTAACCTCACCTCTATCCATTCTCATCTCCTGAAGTGGGAGTAGTAATAACACCTACTTTATAGGAATTTGTGAGAATTAAATGGATTAGTTCATGTGAATACCCTTACATCAGTGTCTGGCACTATAGCATTGTAAGTACTACAGTTACTATCGTTATAGCTGCCTTTTGGTAATTGAAGTAGGAATCATACTTTTAAGACTGTTATTTTCAACTGGATTTTTTAAAAAAGGAAGACATAGTGACCAATTCTTCTGAGATACTTTTATATGTTTTGGCTTCCCTCCCCATTTTCCATTCCCAGATTTCTAGAAATTACGATTCTGTACCTCTAGGGTGAGACATCTAGGGTGTGTTTTAAAAAGGCAAGCCTGAACTGCTTTCCTTTATCTGCCCCTCAACCTGACACCCCATGGGGACACCCCATGGGAACCCCAACTTTCAGGAATTTTCTGGAGACTAAAAGGTATTTTTACTACAAGAGGAATCTTGGGTAGGGCATGCACATTTATTCAGTTCATCCCCTGTCTCCAAGAAGAGCTAGATTGAAGCCATCCCAATTTATGGTCTAAATATCTCTTTGTATTATAGATATGCTGATGAACTGCCTCAGATTTATAGATGATATTATCATAATGGCATTCTTTCTGAGAACACTAAGCCCTAGTCATTTAAATTTTGATTAGATAGTATTGGATGCATTGCCCTGCAACCGACTTTTTTCACCGAGTAATCTATATGGTCATCCTTCCAGGGCCACGTGTCCTTCCAGATTCATGACTCTAATTCATTCTTTTTTTATAGCTGCATAATATTCTATAGTATGTATTTTTCATGTGTTCAGTGTTAGTCAATTCTTCAGTGCTATAACAAAATACATAAAAAAGAAAAAACAACCTAAGGGAAGATTTATTTGGGTTCACAGTTTCAGAGGTTTCAGTATATGATTGGGTAGCTCCATTGCTTTGGCCTAAGGCGGGGCAGAACATCATGGTGGTAGGGCATGGCACTGGAAAGCTGTTTAACTCATGGCATCTGGGAAGAGATAGAAGAAAGAAAAGAAAAGAAAAAAAATGGAAAGGAAAGGAGAAGGAATAAAGAAAAAGGGGCCAGAGCTAAGACATAGTCCCCAAGGGTTTTCCCCCATGGACTTACTCCCTTCAACTACATCCCACTTCTTACATTTTCCACCATTTCCAATAGTCCATTCTGCTACGCATCTATCCACAGACTTATCCATTGGTAAAATCTGAGCCCTTATGATCTAAACACTTCCCAAGAACCCCACCGTCGGGCATTGCTGCATTAGAGACAAAGCCTTCAATATATGTTCCCCTTTGAGGGACCTTGCTGATCCCAAACTACAACACATAACACTCATTGCTTAAAATGAAGACTGTTTCCTACCACATTTTTTTCTATCAATGGGGCACTGTGTTCTATACACCCTTGCATCTTTTTTCTTATATACTCGAATACTTTTTTTTTTCTTTTTAGGATAGAGTCATCAAAGTGTAATGGTTAGATCACAAGATGCACACGTTGGCTATTTTAGAAAATATTGCTAAAGGTGTTGAAACAGCCCTTTGCTGCCCCTCCACCAGCTTTCCCTGGACCTGTTTTGAGTCCTGCAGGAAGGGCCCAGGCTGACCCAGAACAGTAAACAGACGCATCTGTGAGTGTGGCAAGACCACGACTCAAGGTGTAGGAAGTATTTTGGATTTTATGGGTCAGCCAAAGCTGAGATCTCATTAGACAACATGTTTCCTGCGTTTTATTTAACGTATCCGTGTCCACGACGTGGCTGAATTAACCACCCACCATTGCACAGCCACAAGCATCCATCCACTTTCCACCCCTGCTCCAGTTTGCTATGATACCTACTTGAGAGAGAGGCAGCGGGCGAGAGTAGATGCTGAAAACCTGTAGTCGCAAGTGAAAAGAATTATGGGAGAGGGTACTAGCATGATCTGAACCTGGAGACCATGCGGGACGTGTCAGGTGGCAGGATAGAACCTGCTTCCTTATTTTCCTGCTCTCTGCTCACAGACATTTTCAGCATAATAGCTGCTGATTTTCCTAACAGCCTCCTATAATCTCCTGCAAACCCAATGGTCTCCATGTTGTCACACTTCATCAGCTGTGTTATAATTCCCAATAACTGGCACACAATGGATGTCCTATCCCTGAAAAGCTGTCCCCAAATGAATGGATTCAGAGGGCTTACTGATAAATCAGCGGCATGCTGCATGGGTGCTGAAAGCATTCTAAGGCAGGACAAATCCTCGCTGGAATCCAACTTGGCTGCTTCGTTACCAGTCCCATCTCCTGCACACGGAAAGATGATAAACAGCACTGTGAAGATGTCGATGAGGTTGGCTTTTGTGACCTAATGTTTCTGATGAAGAGAGGAGTAGGAGTACACGTTGTTAAATCAGGAAGAGGCACACAACCTACTGGCAACAGAATATTACAAGCTTTAGCTTGAACAGGAATCATTTATGATTTTATTACCTCGGAGACAAAGCCCTGGCAGTCCCTGCATTTTGATGTGGTGTAATTAACCTTTGTGAAGAGTGAATGGCACACCTACCCCATGAACTAAAAGCCATTTGGAAAAATAAAGAGTTGCTGGCTATTTCTTACTGACCCAGGCCAAGATTCAGCAGGAGATCAGAGAAGAGTGGTGAAAGTGCAGTGTCCAGGGCCAGGCTCTGCTGGATGGCAAGGGATGTAGCCTTCCTGTGCCTCAGTTTCTTCATTGAGAAAATGGGCACCACCTGAGATATAAGGATCAACAGAGCCAGTCTCTGTAGGGACTCCAGGGGAGAATCTGTTCTGCACCTCTGCTAGCTTCTGGAGCTACCTGCATTCCTTGGTGTTCCTGGCTGGTGTCTACACCCCTCCAACCTTTGCCTCCGTCTCATATTGCCTTTCCCCTATATGTCTAAACCTCCCCCTGCCTTTCTCTGATAAGGATTCATTTGACGGTATTTAAGTTTCACTGTGATGACTCAGGATGACTTCCTTGCCCCAAGATCCTTCATTTAGACACATTTATTGACATTTTTACCATATAAAGTATAGTTCCTAGAGTCTAGGGATTTGAAACTGGTACTTCACAGGGCACCATTCAGGCCACCACAACCCATGATGTGAAGACTACCCTGTGTTTCCAGAGACATATCTCAATTCCATTTGAAGAAGGGAGGAATGGAAGGAAAGTGATCATGATTTCATTTAATCAGAATGCTGAGGGACACAAGTGGTATTTGGAAATAGAGAACAAAAGAATTCTCTGTCCCTGTGCTACTGGATCATCATTGAAAGCATAAAGAACGACCCCGCACAGTGATTTAGCATAGAGGTGGAGACCCTGGGTTTGACCCAGATGGCCTGAGTCAACAACCAGCTAAACCTTATATTAAGTACAATCTTGGGAATTTGCTTAACTTCCCTATGCCTCAATTTCTAAAATCTGTCAAATGAATTACGGTATCTACCTCATCAGGTGTGTGTGAAGAGTAAAAATGTGCAGCTCACAAAAGCTCTCTGAACGTGTTAGCTTATTAATTAGCACACATGCCTGTGCACATAGCTAGAGAAGAATGGAAACCAGGTAAAACATTTACTATGTTTCTAAAATATAGAAGTCCCCACTCTGTGTTCTTTCTTCTAATTTAATTACTTAAATCTAAGAGCATTATGCAGAGAACATTCTGGTTAATTAAGAATTGTGGTTATGGGCTGGAGCAGTGGTTCAGTGGTTATAGTGCTTGCCTGGGATGCGTGAGTACGCAAGTTCAAACCCCAGCACCATGTACACAACAAGGTCTTGGAGCAATGAAAGCCACATGAAAAACTAGATAAAATTGATTCTCTTTTCTCTCTCACTGTCCCTTTCTCTCTTTCTCTTAAAAAAAAAAAGAATTGTGGTTATGAGGACACTGATGAATTGAGATTTTTCTACATAATTATATATATCTCTTTCATGTTCTTGAGGTTTCAGGTGTTGTGTGGCTGAGAGAAAGAACATGTGGATCTAACTTTGTGGGAATAAAATGTGTATGATATGGGGCCCTCTTGAAGAAAGAAGCACAAAATCACAAATGCAAAATTAGATAGTGTATTATTCCATTTTCTGTTGCTATCATAAAATATCTGATGCTGGTAAATTTGTGAAGAAAAGAGGTTTATTTAGCTCACAATCCTGGAGGTCCAGGAGCATTTTGCCAGCCTTTGGTTGGCTCTTGTGAAGGAACCCACTGCAGATGTCTTCACAAGCATGAGACAGGAAGCCAGAGATCAGGGAAGGGTCGGTCTTGCTCATTTATCACAACTCACTCTCCAGAGAACTGACTGGGGTCCCATGGGAACTCAATCTCTTCCAAGGGCAACACCCCTAATAGTTTAATCACCTCCCAGTAGGCTCCAGCTCACAAAGGTTCCACTGCCTCCCAACATCACCACATGGAGGACCAAGCCTCCAACACATGAATCCCTTGGGGGAAAGACCACATCCAAACCATAGCGGACAGAAAAGTGAATATTTAGCATGAACAAATCGCTGTTCAAGCTCGTCCTGGAAGATGAAAGATATGCAGATTTCTGCGCATATGGTGTAGGTGGTTAGGAGTAGCAGGTTAGGAGGTCTTGACAACCCTCTCCTAAACCAGGAATCTGTATAGTTATATCCATTAATCAGTCAATATTTGCTGTGTCTGAATTAGAGCAATTTAATTTCTTTTTAAATTTTTTTTAAGACTTCACAAATAAAGAAATATACAGGTCTGTCTGAGCCTATATTCTAATTTAGGGTCAGGAAAATGCAGTCTTGTCTTTCCTTTTAAGTTCTTAGCCTTCCTTTAGAGAAGGTTGTCCCTCAGATCCTCAGTATCCCCAGGCTGGAGTAGGGAGCCTGGCAATGGACCAAGCTGGCAGTATCTAGACCGAACAGAACAATGTTTGATCTTCTCTCTCACCTCTCTCGTGTTCTTAGAATCTCAGGTGTCATGGGGCTGGGAGAGAAGGTATGCATCTAAGAAAATGCATGGTGGCCAAAACAAAAAGAAACGCGCAACCCCAGGAGAGGATGGATATGTTGGTCTGCTTCCCTTTCTGTGTCTCCCACGCGCTTGAACAAAGGAGATGTGTGCTGCGAGTCCTAACCCTGGGGCTTCTCAGTGCTGTCTGGGCATTTTTGGAAGGGCCAAAGATATTCTTTCTAGAAAGTACTATCCTGCACAAGGAACCCCAGACAGGGCACAGCTGGTCTCTGTCCCTCCTATTTCTTTAACTCCCTGTCCTCATCTATCCCCAGCCCCCCACTTCAGAAGCCTACACAGATACTAAATGAAGAAATTACTCACTGGTTGGGATCTCTGAAAGGCCCAAAAGCATGAATAGCTAATGATGACAGAATTTTGGATACTGTGACAGGAAATAGGAGGCTTAATGTAGGGTGCTCTGGGGATGGTGAGCTTTTGGGCACTCACCCAATGACTCAGAGGCCTCCCCTGCCCACTCAGCTTACTCACAGAGCCACTGCCACTCTTGGGGATAACTGACCCTTAGTGCAGCTAAGCTCACTTTGCCAGGCATAGGGATAGTGACATGCTTATGCCAGGCTGTCCCTACTACATCCTCAGCTAGAAGTGTTACCTGTGGAGTGTTGGGTATGACAGTGCGTGACATCACAGGACTAACACATCACAACTGAAAGCCCAGTCATCATCTGTCAGGTGCAGAAAGGTAGGAACTAAACCCACATCAACTCCTTGACAATGGATGAGGCCTGATTCTGCTCAGAGTTCCGTCTTGTTACCAAATCCATGAAGTATTCAAGTATTCATTCAACAATGAATGCCAGGCCTTCACTGGTACAAAGTTATAAAGAAAATATTCACAAGTATATTTATAAGAAACGTATCAAAAATAATATAGTACAGTGTGATAATGCTAAATGGAAGATAAAGACATCAGGGAACCAAAAAATAGTGATGATTAATTGTGTGTGTGAGTGTAACTAGCCTTGGAGCCATCTCTGGGGCATCAAAGTAGAAATAAATTTAAGAAGTTTGTGATGGAATTCTGGAGGCCTGTGGATTTAGAAGGGAAAATGGGGACATATCTAAGTTTTTGCTAACCTCTGACAAAAGTTCTCAACTATGAATTCAGGGAGCAGACCACAGAAGTATCATGAAAATCTATGATTGTCAACAACAGAAATGAAAACATATGTATATATATTTTTTTTTAAAGAGAGGGATTCAGTGAGAGAGAATTTTATTTAGTTTTTCGTGTGGCTTTCATTGCTTTGACACTTCATTGTGTATGTGGTGCTGGGGTTCAAAGCCATATCCTTGCGCATGCCAGACAAGCACCATAACTGCTGAGCCACTTCTCCAGTCCCAGAAATGAAAATGTATTAATATCATATTACATCATTACCAATATCCTCAAATATTGTGAATACTTTGAAATTACATTAATCTTTGACCCACTCTAGATCCATTTATAGACTGTCAATGAAGAGGCATACCAATTACTACCAAAGCACAAATGTCCTTTGTTTTTACCATTTGGATAAATGTATTTTGATATGGTTGATTTTCTTTGTAATCCCATGTATTCTGTTTGGCATGCTTTAAAATAGTAATAGTAAACTCTAAAAGTTTACTGAATCCAGAATATTTGTACCAGATAGGAGCCCTTAGACATTTCATAGACCTCCTATGCTTCTGGCTGTGCGATTCCATCTGTAGAATGTAGGGAATGAAGTAAATTCCTGATTTATGTGCATACAAAGTGAAGAGACAAACTCGAAGAGGACTCTAAGAAGGAGTCCATAGGCTTCACCAAATAGCCAAGGAAATCCTTGGTGCAAACGAGGAAGCATCCCTGGGATGGAGGGAGCCTGGGGGAGATGCCGGAAAGCTTCAGAGCTGGGACTCAGTGAGAAAAGAGGATCACACCCTGACTAATTCATCAGTGTCTTGAACATAATAACCAGAGAGGAGAAATCAGCCCCTATAAGGAACCCCGGAAGTCACAAGAGCCATGTGAACGACATTTCTCTGCATGCTGGCATGTGAATCACCAGCTTTGGCTGGCTCTTCTGAAGCAATGCTCAAAGAGCTCTGGAGAAGGAGTACTTTAAAAATCCAAGCTATTAATAGAATTCCTCCCACCTCAAGGCTGCAGTTCCTCCCACTTCCTTCCCCGTCACATGTCGGACGTTCTGTGAGGCTGTGTGGGGAGGACAGTTGGAGACAGTCTCAGCTCACAGTCAGGAGCCCCACGTGTTCTGTAGCTGTGATACCACACCCACTCTCTGTCCTGTGCCCAGCAAGAGCAAGGGAAAGAAATTTGCCTGAACTTCCTTTTCTGGAAAATGAGAGCCATGCCATTTGCCACCTACATCACAGTTTGAAGTCAATCAGTTAAATCCTAGGAGTATTGCTTTGTCATAAAAAAAAAAAAAAGCTTTGCTAAAGGGAGTACACAAATCAACCAGCTGTTGTTGGAATCACACAAACCCATATCCTTCACCCATTAGTAAGTCACCTGGCTAGTGACTACTGGCAATATATACATGCCTTATACATTATATAATTGCCTTGTTGCAAGATCAATAGTTTCCCAAACAAGATCAAGCAAATAATCCTTTACAGTTATTTTTGCTCCCAATAGCCTCAGCAATTTATTGGTTGCTGAATTTCACATTCACATTTGGTGTGACTTTTAGCAGGTTGGAATAATAATCAAACAGGTTGGAAACTATTCACATCAGCCTCAAACTGAAAATGGCCCAAATGTCCATTAATGGTAGAATAAATAATTTTTCATGCATTCCTACAAAGATCTACTACACAGCAAAGAAAATGAATGAACTATTACTACTGACAAGAACATGAACCAGTCTCACAGATAGAAGGGTGAGGGAAGAAAGTCTCCATCCCACTGAATGAGTCCATGTACATAAGGTTCACACACAGGCAAAGTAAACTTGTGCTGTTAGAAATTAAAGCAGTCAGTGGCTACCTACGGATAAAGAGCTGCGACTGGAAAAACAGGAGTTTCTGGGCTTCAGTAATAATTCTGTATCTTCACTTGGGTGCCGGTCACTTGGGCATTTTCATTTGGGGAAAATTTATAGAGCTGCACATTGAAAATTTGTGAATTTTTCTTTGTGTATGCTATATTTCAACAAAAATTTAAATCAACCATCATCATAACTATTATTACCATCATCATCATCATAATCACAAACAGAATACCAAAATGTTGTGTGTGACTTTTGTCTTGTATTTTAAACACACCCTTCTCCATAGTCATTACATTTTTAGAGAGCTCTTGATATTTGGAAACAATGTCAAAGAACCTGAAAAAAATTTTTTTTTTGAGACAATGAATTTTTTATTTAGTTTTCATGTGGCTTTCATTGCTCTGACACTTTGCTGTATATATGGTGCTGGGGTTTGAACCCACGTCCTTGCGCATGCCAGGTAAGCACTGGAATCACTGAGCTACCGCTCCAGCCCCAGATACCTGAAATTCTTAATTGGGGTTTCTGATAATATGTAAATGACCAGAAAATAACCTATCCTGCCTCCCTTATCTCATAAGATTATAATCCTTTTGATTGACATATTTCTTAATCTTAAGTGGCAGATATCCTAAAACCAACCAGTATCTGTTCTAATGACTTGTTAACGTGACCTTAAGGAAAGGGAGTTCTTCTGAGGACTGCCCTAGGGAGCTTCTGCCCAGGAGGCAGGGTGAGGGTGTAGGTTTGCTCTGATGAGAGGACCCAGCAGAGCTGGTGCGATGGGCACTGAACCTGATCTTACTCTCTTCCCCTGCGGTGCACATAGCATAGGGCCAAGTCTCTGGGAAGAAGGGACCCTGCTTTTAATTGGTCAGCCCAGGCAGGACCTTTTTCTGAATTGGTAGACCCAAAGTGGGATTCCATTTTCTAAGCAGGGCTAAGCAGGGCTGCCTTTGTCGCTACAGGCTCTCCTCCTCAATTCATCACTTCCCCTGCTGGGCCTTCATGAGAGAGAAGTGCTTCTCTCCTTCCTCCACTGTCTCTTCCTGCCTTCCCTTTCCCTGCCTTTTCACAGGAAGCTTCTGGACACCTTCCTCTTTTTGTACTCCTCCATTCCTTCCCACCCTACACTCCAGAGCAAAGCAGAGCTTGGAGGCCTTTTGTTTGTATGGTTGAGATAAAAGCCAGCTCTGTTTGGAGTCATTGAAGGAGGAGCTTCATAACTGTTCAGTCACTGGTCTTGGTATTCCTTTTGGACCTTCTGATTCTTTTACTTTCCCTTGTGTTGGGATATTTGTTCAGAGTATTAATGTGGTAGAGTGGAAAGTGAGCAAGCATCAGAGTTGGACGGAACCTGGGCCTGAATCCAGAAGGTTGCCCTTCAGGCCCCAGGCAAGTTACTCACCTCCACTTTCAGTGGAAGGTTACGTTAGCTTGTGTTAGTCAGCTGTGACCAAAACATCTGATGGGACCAACTTAGAGGATATCTGATGGGACCAACTTAGAGGAGGATAAGTTTATTTGGGATTCACAGTTATGGAGGTTTGGTCACTAGTTGGCTGATTCCATTCCTGTGGGTCCAAGGTGAGGTGGAACATGGTTGCAGAAGGGCGTTGGGGGAGGAAAGCTGCCGAGTTCAAGTTGGTGGAGAAGCAGAGAGAGAGGAAGCAGAGAAGGGGCTGCAGAGAAGAAGAAGTTTTCCAGGGCATGCTCCCAGTAATCCATCCCCTCAAGCTCTGTACCACTGAGTTTTACCTCTGAACATTCCTGTGATGACACTGGAGATTTTGGGGGGACACCTTATATCCAAACCCAAGATGGCTCTTAGAACAAGGCTTGCACATAGCGCCACATATTCATTGAATCACTCCTTAGGTAAATACTCTATTAACTCAGAATAGCTGCCAGAACCAGTGTGGCTGTAGTGATGTATTCATTAGGATTCCCACTCTCTACGAGTGCAGAATTCTGTGAGGGATGTCCTTATAATCATTAAATGCAAAAAACAAGTTGTTATTGGTATTACAAAAAGAAACGTATGCAACATTATTTATCTATCTTTGAACTATTGGAGCAGCCATTCTTCTACTATATAGATATGTAATTCTCATATTAGTAGCTATGCATAATAAATGTATGTTTTCCATTAATCTTAATAATATTATTATAATTCTCTACAAAGTTTTTGGGTATAAAAATTATAACTGTATATAGGTATACAGATTTTTACATGATGACTATTTCTGGGGCATAAGATTTGGAGCAGGTTTTTAAAATTTCTTTTAAGTTTTCTGCATTTGAATTCTCTAGGAGCAAGCACCAATTTCATTTGATTTTGGTTTTTTTTTAAAGTGAAGGACATTGAGAGAGAGACGCACAGAGAATCAGTTTTTATTGACTTTTTCACATGGCTTTCGTTGCTCTGACACAGTTCTATACATGGGTACCAGGGTTTGAACCCGTGTACTCGCCCATGCCAGGCAAGTGCCATAACCACTGAGCCACTGCTCCAGCCCCAGGAAGCACCAATTTTAAAAGGTATTAAAGAGACTAAGAATTTTATGAACTAAAAAAATGTTTTAGGTAAACCCACTGATTTACATCTACAGCCTTTTTTATTTTTATTTTTATTTTTTGTTTTGACAGAAAGTCTAAGTTCCTGAGGGTCTTACTAAGTTGCTAAGGTTGTCCTCAAACTTGTGATCCTCCTGCCTCAGCTTCTCAAGTCATTGGCATTACAAATGTGCACCACCACACCCAGGTGAACAAAAAATTTTGAAAGCCTAAACAAAGTGGTAAAATACTGAATGTCAAAACTGGTACAAAAATTACGGAGCTTAACCAGACCAATAAGCTTTAAAGAGATTATTGTGCAATCAACCATTTCTGCTCTCTAAAAGATAGTTGGCTCAAATGATTTTAGAGGTGAGTTACAGCAAAATCTTGAGGAACAACAAATTCCTCTGTATTTTAAGTTATTAAAAGAGAAATGAGGAGCAAAAGCTGCCAAGCTCATTTTATGATATTGATGCAATCAAATGAATATAGTATTTTAAAAAGAATGAAAATAACCCTCTTTCTCTTACATAGGTAGATGAAATCTTTTAAAATATTAGCTAATTGAATCCAACAGTATGATATAAAATAATACAGCTTGATTAATGAATGATTCATCACTAAGGATTCTGCCAACATAATTCAGAACGTTAGTAAATTAATTTTTTAGTCTTATGATAATTTCAATTGATGCAGAAATAGTATTTGATATATTCTTTGCTTATTTGTGAATTTAAAAAAAGATTCTTTGCAAACTGAGTAGAGAAGAATTTCTTTTAATTCCCTTGAATGGATGAGGGTTATATTTCAAACGTCTCAGCAAATATTATACTTAATGGAGAAGTACATTCCTGTTAAGATGGGAAGCAAAGCAAGTATACTCACTATTATATGCCACTGTATATTAGAACCACTACTGTAATGCTGGAAATCCTAGCCCACAGTGAGGGAAAGAAAAAGAAGTAAGATGATCAAACAGGAAACAATATGTCATCCCTTTTTGCATATGATGTGCCCATCTATGCAGAATAAACAATTCAGTGGGTAAACTGTAAGAACTTGATGGATATAAAAATCAAATGGTAAAGACACTTCTAATAACCAACAACTATACAGTGTTATGAAAAAGTAAGATAACATTCATAATAGCAATAAAGAATAAACCCAAAGATCATCTCAATAAACGCAGAAAAAGCCTCTGAAAAAATCCAGCACCCATTCATGTTTAAAACATTGAGGATACTAGGGACAGAAGGAACTTACTTCAACATCATAAAGGCTAAATACAACAAACCCAAAGCCAACATCATACTAAATGGAGAATAACTGAAAACATTTCCTCCGCTATCAGGAATAAAACAAAGATGTCCAGTCTCACCACTCGTATTCAATATAGTTCTTGAAACTCTAGCCAGAGCAATCAGGTAGGAAAAAGAAATTAAAGGGATAAATATAGTAAAGGAAGAAGTCAACATATTTGTTTGCTAATGCCATGATCCTATACTTAGAAGACCCAAAAGATTGCTTAATTTGTTTATTAAATCTAGCAAAGTAGTAGGATACAAAGTCAACATACAAAAATCAATAATTCTCCTATACTGCAATAATGAATATGCTGAGAAAGAAATCAAGAAAATTATTCTATTCACAATAGGGGGCTTAATATCCAGAATATAAAAAGAACTCAAAACACTTAACACTGAAGAAACTAATAACCCAATCAATAAATGGGCAAAAGATCTAAAGAGACATTTCTCAAAAGAAGAAATAGAAATGACCAAAAAATAATATGTAAAAAATGTTCAGCATCCTTAGCAATCAGGGAAATGCAAATCAAAACTAAACTGAAATTTCATATCACTCCAGTTAGAATGGCAATCATCAAGAATATTGGTGAGGAAGTTGGGGGGAAAGATGTACTCAAACATTGTTGGTGAGACTGCAAATTAGTAAAATCGGTTTGGAAAGCTGAATGGAAATTCTTCAAAAAACTGGGAATAAACCACCCTATTATGCATCTGTCTCACACCGTGGTATTTACCCAAAGTTCTGAAAATCATCACACTATGGTGATACATGCATACCAATGTTTATAGCAGCACAATTTTACAATAGTCAAGTTATGGAACTACCCAACTGTCCAACAACAGATGAATGAATAAAGAAAATGTGGTGTATATATACTCAATGGAGCTTTAATCAGAAGAGTGAAATTATATTCATTTGCAGGTAAATGGATGGAATTGGACATCATGCTAAGTGAAATAAGTCAGATTCAGAAAGTCAATGGTCAGAATGTTTTCTCTCACACGCAAATGTTTTCTCTCACAAGCTAGAAAGAAAAAGAAAAAAAAGGAATACTAAGAAAAATAAAATAAAAAAGTGTGGTGGTTCTCTATTGAGAACAATAGAGAAGAAGGGAATGGGAGGGAGTAGGGGAGGACATTAGGAAGTACAGGGAAATGAAATCTACCAATTATAGTGCGTATGTACCAATATTCCACAATGATATACCCCATGCATATATAATGTTATTTTATTTCGTGCAATATAAATAGCAATAATAGAAAGGATTTCAGTAGAGTACAGCAAGCAGTATGCATATGGCATAAAGAACCCCACTATCGTGTATGATTATAACGCATCAATAAAAAAGGAAAAGGAAAAAGTCAAAGTGATTTTAATAGCAATTTAATCCAGTATATATAAAATATTATATTAACATGTAATCAACATAAGAGTTACCAATTAGATATTTTACATTAATTTTGCGTATGTGTGTATTAAGTTTTCAAAATCTGGTGTGTATTTTCTATTCAGAGCACACCTCAGTTGGAAGAGCCATTCTTCAAGTACTCAAAAGTCACATGTGACTCCTGGCTATCACATGGAGCAGTGTATGTTTAGGTGCAATTTTTAGAAAATGCTGCATTACTTAAACATTGTTTTTTTTGTTTGTTTGTTTTGTTTTTAAAGAGAAAGAGAGAACCAATTTTATTTGGTTTTTCACTTGGTTTTTTGTTTTTCCAACTTACTCATGTATGTGATGTGGGGGTTTGAACCCAGGGTCCTCATGCATGCCAGGCAAGTGCTCCACCACTGAGCTACCACTCCAGCCCTAAACTGTCTTTAAAATGTACAAGTTCCTTTGAATCATTTCAGATAAGAGTTTATCGAAGAAACAGTATGACATTTTCCCCACTTCGATGATTAGAAGTGAAGGTTTCTTTGGAATAGTTACTAGGCCTTTAGTGTTTCTAGCAGGAAGTTTTTGCAAATGCTTCCTCCTTTTCACTGCAGTCTCTGCCTTAGAAAAATCTGGAGACAGGTTGAACAGGGGCCTCAGAATGTTCCTTGAGCAGGAGTTCATGCAACAATTTAAACTGCACCTCGAGGAGCTTACAAGTTCTATGTCTCTTCCCACTGGGGCTTAAAAAATATTAATTCTAAAACAAACCACTAAGCACCTGGGAATATCCGAACTCCACTTGTCATGTCAGAGGTGGGGAGAGGGAGTCAATTTTTTCCAGTTGGCTCCTGCTCATGTGCCACTAAGATCCATCAACTAGATATTAACTGGTTCTCTTTGGAATTGGTTTGGAATAGATCCAAAGAGAAAGAAATAATTATATGTTGGGTAATATAAGCAACATATTAGATAAGTGCAAGCAGCGATCGGAACAAATGAAAACATATGCAATCGTTGCTTTTCTCTGCAATAGTTAATAGAATATTTGGCCCCCATGACAGGGAATTCCTTTTTTGTGTCTCAAGAGAGAAACCAAATGACAGCTCTCAGATCCACTGCAAGTCTATGAATCTCTGGAAAAAAAATTATAAGATTTTTTTCAAAGTTTCCCAGATTTACCATTTTTGAAACACATTAAATTTCTTTTCCACTAAAGTTTTACTCGGCAACAAAGTGCTACATGCAACATGTATGAAGCCTGTTTTGATGCTGAGGAACTCATTCTCACCCCCTAGCTATTGTAACTGTAACTTGAACTTCCTGGAGACTTATGTGTACTAAAGGTGTGGGGGTACACAAACATGGTGTCTAATTTAGATTCTATCCAATACTCCTCAGCCAAGTATTCCATTACTCCACGTTTTGTCAATCTCCAAGAGAATGACTCAAGTCCCCAAATTACAGGGACTACAGAGAAAGTAAGCTTGGAAAATGTGTGTGGCTTTGAATGTAGTGAGGGTCAAGTCCTAAGCAAGATCTTTCATGCTCAGTGACTTAGCAGAGACCCAGGCTGGCAACAGGGAGGCTCACTAATAGCAACGAAACCCACATCACCACTCTCTCCGCTCCTGCCCTCTGTTCTTCCCAGTCCTTACACCTTAGACATCTCCAGAGCAGCAGGGACCTCAGCCCCACCATGCACATCTTAGGTCAAAAGGAAAAAGCACAGAGCTCCAATGTGTGATGCTCAGCCTAAAAAGAACCAAGTGTCTTCTGATAAACAACACTTGAGATTTTTTTTCATGAAGGCATTAAACTGAATTTCTTTTGAAACGAGTTAGACAGGGTAAACAAGGAGAGATCTTGTTTTCCCTTCATCCTGGAAAAAAAAATCTCTCCCTTTCCAACTCAGTACAGTTGACTGAATTGGAAAGGAATCTATTTTCTCTGGAAAGATTTATTTGCCCAACAGTTGTGTTTTTGTATATGTGTATGTGTTGGCAAGAGCCATAGATTTTCCAGAACAAGGGTCGTCTTGTTCACAATTTAAAGAGGCCTAAGAGTTGACGAGAGAATTTAGCTTTAGGAAAGCCTTTTGCAGACTTCATTAATGTTTTGTGCAAACTGCAAAGCATGTCAAGTTGGCCTGGGCATTAGGACCGGGAGGTGAGGGTGCTGGGACAGTGACTGTGTACCACACAGAAACACTCACCAAGAAATCTCTGCTTCATTCACCTGAATGCAACCTCAGATGTGCCCATCAGAGTCTGTTAGGAAGTGTATGTGTTTCTATTTTACAAATAGAGAAAGTATTTTCCAAAGTTATACAATTTTTGAACAAAGCTGAGTAGAAAAGCTACAAATAGAATTTTTCTCTTTCATCTACAATCACATTTTTTTCTTTTACCACCTGGGGACACAGGTTCTAAGATCAAGGGAAGAACAACATGTAAATTCCTTTCTGGCTAAATTCTTCTAAGCAAAGACTTACAAAATTTAAGTGTCCCAATTTCCTGCCACTTTCTTCACTAAGCTTCAAAAAGGACTCCTCTTGGAAACTTTAGAGCAAATATTTTGGTACTTTATGAAGAATGGTTTTCCCTATTTTGCATGTTTTCCCTATTGTGTGTCAGACATTAATATAAAATAAAATTGTATGCTTGGGATATTTTCTTGAGAACATTTCTTTAAAGGGGAATGACCTACTTCTTGTTAATTCAAAAACAAACAAACAAACAAAATCCACTGAATCTATCTATTCTAATGCCAGAAACAAAATATATGTTATGCTGAATTTCTTTCCTCTCATTTTTCTGTTTCCAAGTCACTGCTTGCTGAGCTCAACTGACAGCTCCGCTGACTTCTACACAAATGACTTTTCACTCAACTGGTCGTTGCCTGGCCAGGTATGCCTGGCCAATGTAAAGGAAAGGTGTTTTTCCTTTTAGAATGAACATTAAAACTTTTACCACATTTTCCATTGCCCGGTGTCTGTTTTCAAGGAAGCACAGACCAGCATAAAACAGAGGAGTCTGAGATTTCTCTTGTGTAGATGTTGGCTCCCAGCCTCTTTGTGCATTTAATTTAGCAAAAATCCACATAATTAAATGGGGGGGGAAACATAATTTTTCTTTGATGGAAGAATGGTTTCCATGAGGAGAGAGTGGCTGATGGCATCTCCTCTGAAGTGCTGCTGGAGGGCTTGACAGCCACCAGGCACGCTCCTTCAGGCCCAGGCTGTGTACATTCCCAGGCCTAGCAGAGCTAGGGCTCTTGAATGGCTTTTTTCTTTATGAACATACGTCTTCCTAAGATGTTTGGAACTTTTACACAGTCATTCCTGGTGTACACCAAAGTCCATGTATTTGGCATAATCGGAAACTTCACTAATTCTCTCATATTCTGCGTTCCCCCAGTTGGAAACGAATTGGGGCTGAATTTGGGCTAAATGGATTTCATACTGGCTTTAAAGTTACCCAGTACCGCAGCTCTAGGATAACCCTGGCCTCTCAGAAAGAGCTCAAAAGTTTCCAGGGCCAGGTTCAGACTTTTCCTTCTTAGTCTTTTTTTGATTATACCCAGAGCCTCACGCAAGCTAAGCACATGATCTACCATTGAGTTACATTCCTAGTCCTTAAGGAAAAAAACCCAAAAAACAAAAACACAAAAAACCCTCCCCTATCCTTCATATGAAACCAATATTATAAATGCTGACTAAGAGGTAAAAGAAATGGAGGAAAGAAAAATGGCGTGCTGTACAGCAACAAGGATAAAACAAGGGTGATCATCCAGTAGACCTGGACTTAATTTTCAATAACTCCCAAAGTTATTCTTACAAGGATCCCAGTCCATTCAAGCTCCACCGTGACCCCTTCTCTGATTACCACTGGTGGTGCCACCTAAGCTCTGCCCATTTGGCCCTCCACTAGTGTCCTTTCTTTCCCACCCCACAAGGCTGAGAGCGATCTCAGGTAACCACTTTTCTTGCCTCACTTTCTATCTCTTCATCTCCAGCAAATGGCCGCAAGACTGGTGAGGGAGAGGGAGAGAGGGAGAGGAAGGAAGGAGCCTGGGAGAAGATACATCCTTCCAGAAACACACCCCCAGGTGACCTACTTCCTCTAACTAGGTCCCACCTCCAGTAGTCCATTCAGCTGTTAATGGATTAATCCATTTTCTTAATAGGTTAATTAATCCTGATGAGGTCAGAGCCCTCATGAGGCCTAAAAGCCTCAGCTCTGAACCTTGCTGCACTGGGAGCCATGCTTTCAATGAGACTATTCCAGACCCAAACCATAATGGGTGCTGTGTTAGAACTTGCCTCCTAATTGTCAAAGTTGGTTGCTCACAGAGGCGCACCACTCATTTGGGTCGCAGACAATCTTGATGCAATAAAAATGAAGTGAAAATAGACTAAGCAGTTGGATTCAGAATTTTTCCCCACTTGATGAGCCAGCCTGATACGAAGAGGAAGGGGTCAGGAAAGTTAAGGAGAGAGAACATAGAACAAAATATTAAATTGCTCTGAGTAAGAAAATGGAAGTGTAATTTTTTCATTAGTAAGGATCAGAGTAGAAGTGCAGGGGGAGTGTGAACTACCTCATACAAGCCCCAGTGGATGGAAAAAAAAATACACACACACACACAATCAAACTGTCTTAATTTGTTGGCGTTGCTTTGCTGTAAACCCCTTTATTTATGCAAGTCTTCAGCAAAGGAAATAGAGTACATATAAATTACAGTAAAATAAATACAAAGAGCACGGGTGTTTGTGCAAATGTGTGCGTGTGTGCATGTGTGTGTGTATAAGAGAGAAAATATCAACGGATGGAACTCAATTTGTGTGCTCAGATCCCATTTTAGAGAAAAAAGCTTGCAGTGAACAATGAAATGATACACATGTTTATACAGAGTCAATATCTCAGTGAAAAGAATTGAAACTTCTCCAGGAATATGGAAGGGTACATCTTCCTTCTCCATCCAGAATCCAGGAGGCAGAAAGGATGGATGCAAGCTTCCCACATGTGGGAATGTGAAGCAGTTCATTTGCAACTCAAAGGACAGATTTTGTTTTTCTCAAATACCTTGGTTAAATTAAGAGGACATTTAGCAAAGTTGGAGAAGGTGGCTGGCAGCCATTTATCTGAATTGGTTGGATCTAGCATCATTACCTGGGCAAAGAGACCAAAACAAAATAATATTTAAACTTCTGTCATGCACTGTGACTCTATTGAAAGAGATCTTGGTCATATGGATCGTAGACAAACGGGATCACCCAAATAATGTTAATGCCACAAACCCAAATGTGACAAAAGCCATAGGAGACATGAATCCAGTCTCTGGAACCAACTCCAAGAACTTGACCCCACTTACTTATAGGTAAGTTTGTATACATTTCTTAACCTCTCTGTGCCTCAGTTTCCTCTTCTGTAAGATGGGGATAATCATAGTTGCTATCCTGTTAGGTCCTTAAGGAGTTTGAGTTGGTGTGCAGAAAGCATACAGAATAAAACTGGCATGTTCAGAATCTGAATTGTTATGATGTTACCTCACTACCAGAAGCTGGGAAGAAGGCTAAGCTAGGACATGTGTGCACATCATCTTCCCAATAGTGAATTTTAATGAGTTAATTTGGGTGCAGTCCTTCCAACAATTAATCTTCATCGCAATTCTTAAACCTGTTTTCTCAACTGAAGACCAAGGAAAATAATTAATTGCCTAAGGTAACACACCTGGCTAGAAGCAGATGCCTTGGTGGGTCATTGGTTACGTAAGTTTACATAACAAAATTATAAGTACTGGTTAGATCTCCTGCAGAGAATAGTGCACCATCTTACACAGTATTTAAATAGAAATGGAAAAACCAGACAGGAAATAGTTATGTGAAATGCATGAGCTCAATCACACACAACATTTTAAATGTGAGTGTATAAGGTGAAATGAAACCGTCACAGTACAAGCAGAAAGTGCATGCGATGAGCCGTGTGGCTGAACTAGCATGTCTAAAGAACTGCACCTCTCAGTTTTTTTTTTCTGCTGCTGTTTGAATTTTCTGAGACAATTTAAGAATAGATTTAGCCAACATCTCAAATATCAGATATAATCATATTTGTTGAAAGAAATATTTTTTCTCCTTAAAGCTATGCTACAGCAAAATTTCCTGTTCTCCCGTGAAGCAGTCTGGCAAGCCACATTTAGTGGGCTTTCATGCCCTTTCTGTGGCTTAAAGCCTGTTTTTGACCACAGTTTGGGGGATGGTACAAAAGAATCCTTTTTCCTTGAGCATCCCTATCATCAGTGAGATGCTTGGCCTCCAGCAACCCTGCCAATCCCACAACCAGCTTCTGAGGGTGGTAATGCATCCTCTTTTTAGAGGTCAGGAAACTGAGGAAGAGAGAGGTTATTAACTTGCACAAGTTCTACAAATTGCTAAATGGGCACCAATCTTCAACCCCAGCACTGTTTGACACTAAAGCATATTTTCCTGTTAGTTGGCTGAAGATGAACCCAGATTAAATAAAATTCCAGGTCAAGGTGAATTGTTATAAGACTTACGTGTGTTAGAGGGCAGGAAGTGGGGAAGCGAGAAGAGAGATATTCAAGTTCAAGTATCCCCGAAGAACTACCAGACTGACTAATAGAACGCAAATGGCTGTTAGCCCTGAATGGCCAACCAGGACTTGCAATAAAATCAGATGATTCCTTCTGGATTGTCTCAAAACTTTTTGATATTCAATGAAATTAATAATTCATAAGCCCTTATTTTTTTGAAAGAGAGAGAGACAGTGAGAGAGAGAGAAAGACAGAATCAATTTTATTTAGTTTTTCTTGTGGCTTTTGTTGCTCCGACACTTCCTTGTGTACATGGTGCTGGGTTTTGAACCCATGTCCTTGCTCATGCCAGGCAAGCACCCTAACCACTGGGCAACACCGCTCCAGCCCCAAGCCCTAATTTCTTCAACCAGTGATTCTCTTACTTTCCTCTTGTAAAATAAAGGGCATGACTTGCACTAATTCATGATACATTCCCAAGGGTGTACCCAGGGTTACGATAAAGTTACTGCCCCTGTGCTCCTTTCTTTTCCACTTTATAAGGCCTGTCAGATGTACATGGATCCCTGGTGGTTACTGGAGTCATAACTTTGAATTCATACTCATTTGTATAAAGTAGTACATTATTTGCTAACTTCAGCACTTCCACTGTATTTGTAATAAACTTTCTGCAAGATACCAAGGAGGGGCTGTGTGTTGAAGACCTAGATGAGGCAGGTGTGGTGGTTTATGTGTCCATACTCTCACAAAACAGAAGTTCTGCATCTTTCTCTTCATCTTTTACCTGGTGATGATCCTTTCTTGTACTTCTGTTCATCAGAAGGAACTCACCTGGAGATACCCATGCTGGGCCCTTCCTCTCCAGCATTTTAGGGCCTCTGGCACACCTCACTGGTTTTTCTTCCTGTTGATTTTTTTTTTCTTCCATCCTTAGTTTGAGTAGTCATTCCATCGCTTCTGGATCATTCTGCGTCAACCTGTTTTCCTGGCTCTTTCCTTGATAATCTTTGCATTTCATTGCTGCTTGATCTGTCTCCACAAAATATAGTATAAGTCCCATTATTTTATTGTAACAAAGCCTTAAATAGATACCCAGACACAATGCTAACTCCTCACCCTTGCCCCTAAAAGCTTTGCCATCTGGTCCCAACGAACATTCCCATTTTTCCCTACACCCTGTGCCCTAGGACACAGCCAAAGTACAATAGATGACTGGTGCCTGTGGTTCCATCTGCTCACCTGCCCTTACCTTGTGACAATGCCACCAGCTCTTCAAGTTTCCATCCATCCTCCATCTCCAGAAGCCTCTTTTCTGATTCTCTCAGTCAGAGGTAATCATTCTTTCTGTTTCTCATTCTAATTTGTTTTCATCTCTAGTTCTCCAATCTTTTACTTTTCCCTTTCCCCCATTGCACATGTACATGAAAATGCTCCTTCTCTTCTCCTTCTCCTCCTTCTTCTTTTCTTCCTCCTCCTCCTCCTCCTCCTTATACTGGGGATTGAACCCAGGGACACTTAACCACTGAGCCACATTCCCAGACCTTCAGACTTTTTTTTTTTTTTTTTTTTTTTAAGAGGGACAGTGAGAGGAGAATCAGTTTTATTCAGTTTTTTTCACGTGGCCTTCGTTGCTCTGACACTTCATATATACAAGGTGCTGGGGTTTGAACTTGGGTCCTTGTGTATACAACACAAGCGCCATAAACGCTGAGCCACTGCTCCAGCCCCTAGACCTTTTTATTTTTTATTTTGAAGCAGAGTCTTGCTAAGTTGCTTAGGGCTTCACTAAGTTGCAGAGGTTGGCTTTGAACTTGTGATCCCCCTGTCTCAGCTGCCCAAATCTCTGGGATTCTAGACATGCGCCACCACACCTGGCTACAAATGCTTCTTAGGATGGATTTCATCCAGATATACCCATCAGATGTTTAAAATATTATAAGCTGGGAACACACTGAATACACCTGACCTTCCCAACATCCCAGCTTGGCCACACAGCACACTGGAGAGGCTCTGTTGACCCCTGCTGATCTTGCAGCCAACTCAGAGCTGTGGCTCCCAGAGGCTGCCCAGCCCTCTGGTGAAAGAATGGGACTGCATTTCACTCACCCAGTTAAACATCCAAATTCAAAATTCAAAACATATTTTCTATCATTTCCTCATCGTTGTAAAGTTGAAAAATTGGAATCGCACCATTGTAATTCAGAGACTGTAATTTCCTTGGCCTTTGAGACTTTGTGTCTTTTGAAGTTTCAGTGTAGTCTTTCTGCTGACGTGATCTTGAGTGTGATGTTAACGGCAATGATGGAAAGGGAGAAAGAGGAGGAGGAAAAGATAGTTGGAGAGCTTTCAGCTTCTCCGGTTGTCACGATTAGACAGCTCTAGTTATTAGAAAGCTTTTCCCACTATTCATCTGAAATGTGCTCCCTTGAAATTCAGTTCTATAAATGTTTATTGAGTGACTACCATTTGCAGTTTGTATCATTTTAGGCATAAAGTGAATATAGATTACCATGCCTGCCCTCCCCACTCCGTCAGAGGAATCAACTTTGTCTCACATCTGAGAAAGGAGAAGGCATTTCCTGAGCCTACCCACCCTTAGAACCTTCTCCAAACTTCTTTCAGCTATATATTGAGTACTGCTCAGGTTGATTACTTTAAAGTGTCTTCCCCCATTCATCTCTGGGTTATAAGATATATGGGGGTGGGTACATAAAGGGTCGTTGAAACATTTATTGGATTTATTCTCATGTATAGCAAAAGTCTGGTGGTCAGAGGCAGAAATATTCATTCTTCCATTCACACAAGGAATGTGTCTAAGCCTCATGATTAAATCTGGAAATATTTGATGATCACTACCCTATTTCTCGTAAATCATTTTTGGAGAGATTTACTTACTTTGGAAACAAAGACTGGGAGGGATTGGCAAAGGATCTTAATTAAAATACCAGGTGATGGGTTTAAAGGGTTAAAAATATTTAGAAAGAGGAGTCATGCATGTATTAAGACTGAGTGGGTAATAGTTTGTTATTACCAGGATGCGAGAGGTGTTGTTACTCAGAGCATCTGGAATATTCCTGTCTTTAGTGGTACTTCTGAATCACTGGTAGAAAATAGATGTACCTTTGGTCTCACACCTTAGTTATGTGAACTAGACTTTGTGGTGGGCAGGAACTATGCAATACGTCCATCACCTGACTTGGCACGTGGACCAGGCAAATCCACCAATACCAATATCTTTCTTTCCATTCCTGCTGCCTTTACCTTCATCATCTCTCATCTGGACCATGCCATGATCTCCCAACTGGAATCCTTGTCTCCAATTGCTCCCCTGTCCAAACTAAGCCACAGACAACAGTGGGGGTACTCTCACTAAAACGCATCATTTTCTGGCCCAACAGTCCTATTTTCTTAAACCTCCAATGCCTCCACCCACCTCCTCCCCGAATGCTCTCCTTAATTCCGTATAGAGTTGATTATACACACCCACACCCATTTTTACCTATTATTTATGATACAGATTTCAATATATATATATTTTTTTGTACCAAGGATTGAACCCAGGGGCACTTAACCATGAACCACAACCCCAGCCCTTTTTATTTTTATCTTTTGATACAGGTCAATATTAGTACTTTAAATACCTTCTTTAAATCTCTTCCCTACCTAAAAGACTACATTTTTACATTCGCACCCCTGTGGTGTTGAGTCTAGTAACCAGTAAGCGTCTAATATCTGGTTTTAGGCATGAAAATAGAATAAAGTCTAGCCTTTTTTGTATGAGGCTCTAGGCCTTCCATAATCTCAGCCTGCCCACTCTCTCTAGTATGTCTCTTTAATGGCTATTATTCTGTTACAAATCAGAAGACAAACCTGTTCTTTAACAATTCTTGAATTTTCCACTTTAATGACCTTCCCAGTCTATTCTTCCACCTGGAAGGCCCTTCCTTTTTTTTCCGATTGTTGAAACCCTCCTCATGCTTATGGAGACAATCGAGACATCCCTTCTCCACGAAGGTTGCCCATGTTCTGGTAGCACCTGATCTTTATTTAACAGCATTAATTAGATAATATTTCATAATCTTGTTCAATTTCATTTCCACCACAAGCTTGGGGATGGGGAGTGAGTAAGAGAGGTGCTAAGAAGATTGTGTAGAGTGTGAATAGTATGGCTACGTGCCTTACTACTCTAAGGCTCTGCTGACTCCTCTGAGCACACAGCTGTCGCAGGTGTGTAGATCTTAACTTGCAGGTAAGTACTAGAAAACAGAACCAGGAGAGATGCTTCAGGCATAGTTAGAAGACAATCAGGCCAAGGTCTTTACTCTGGAGGAGCAGTAAGCCAGGCTACAAAGCCCTGAACTTCCCAGTTCATGTGCCCCACAGGGATGGGTTAAAGGTATAAAAAATAGAATCCTTTCACCCCTCAGTGTGGCTGAACAGGGCTTGGAGCCA